>QANZ01013120.1:49291-106914 GCA_003254925.1 Chamaecrista fasciculata
GTTTTTTTTTTTTTTTTGCTCAAAGAAACAGTTTATAGTTAGTAAAGAAAAGAAACGTCATTTAGATGAAGAGAACAATATGTGTGTGCGTGTGTGTATAACAATGAACCAATTACAAACTTCTAAAAGTTCAACTAAATGTATTGTTTTGTTTGTCTGTTAACATAGCAACCAAGCATTTTCTGGTCTGCCTGTTTGTCAAATCATCGCTAGTAATGGTACAGTGGCAAAATACTAACATGAAGGAGGACTTTTTTTTTCGAAAGAGACCCAATTAAAAATTTTTAAGCAAAGGGATATAGAAATTTGGCAAAATTGCAAAGACCAAAAGGTTAACTAAACCAAAGAATATTTAATTAAAAAAAAAACCGTTTTAAGCTTGGTCATATCTAGATGGTAGTCATATTTGATTTTTCGTATTCAAATATGTGGTCCTCACAAACAGCTTTGGAGAGGGATTGGAGTCTGACCACTGAAGCCGTCAACTACTACAGAAGGGAGAAAGTGACATGTTCTCTTTATCAAAATATATTAATTATTTCTCTTCAATTTCTTACTTTTTTTGGGGCCTAATTCACTTCTTTTTCCTTGGATGGTAGAGTGGGGGAATCATTATCATTAATTAAAGCAACAAAAAATAGAGGGATTACATTTTACATCCCTAAACTAAGGCCTAATTACAAATTTAGTAATAAACTTCAAAATGTAATGGAATACCTCCTTGAACTGTGAACTAAAATTAAAAAGTAATCTGGTTAAAATTAATCACAAAAGGTCAACACTATGCCAGTCCGTGAAGATTGTTTAAGTGAGGAAGTACTTTCTTATAGTTAATTAGGCATTTATGAGTCCCACTTTAGCCCAAAGTTCAGGGAGATTTTCTTCAACAATTAAAAATTCATGTACCAAATTTTTAATAGGGCCTTACTTTAGGTGGTAAAATAGCATTTCTTTCCAAAAAAAAAAAACTATATAAATGAATAAGCCAACCTGTATATGTAGATGAAAGCTTCTGGTACCATCCCTGCTACTGATCCAAGTAAGTAGGGCCAAAAACTCATATTTGTTACTACTACTGCATAGTTGAATATAGTATAGGGAAAAGGTGAAATCCTAAACAAAGCAACGACACGGAATTGATCGAACCAACTCCCTTCCCCAGCAAGCCTAATCATTGCAGCATTCTGGGGCCATCTCTTTAACCATTGCTGCAAAATAAAGAAACAAAGATTACTAACAAAAGGCAAAAAGAAAACCATCTTTGGAAAAACCAAAACAAAAAATTGGGCAAGGATTTGTCACCATCTAAAATCAAAAGAAAAGAAAAGAAGAAAAGAATTACGTGGATGCGATCGCGGAACAATAGTCCAATTAGGTAAGGAAGGACCATCCCGATTGTTGTTCCAACCATTATAATAACAAAGCCAAGGCCATAACCAAAAATCATCCCAGCTAGCCACATGGAAGGGCCGGAAGGGATCAAGAACACAGGGAATAAAGCCAGAGAAGCAACAAGTACTATTGCAAGAACTGGACGGCCAAAGGCAGTAGCTTCCCACTCCATCATTGGGTAAATAACCTAAACAATAAAAAAAAGGTTTCAAAACATGAATGAGTCACGCCAGAGTTTCCTTTATTCCAATAGAAGTAGAATATTAGTTTTCTATTTTTCTTCCCCCCAATTTTGTAGTTAAACTAGAAAAGATTCATACATGAACCTGGTCTGTAACTAGGCTACTCATGAAGAGACACACAAGTATGTTGAGTGTGTTTGACATGCTCACTTGTCTCTTCGTAGCTGACATGGTTCTTATTTTCTTTTCCTTTCTTCAGATTGATACCATACCCACAGAATGCTAAACCCAATAAGTGCCAAGATCAGAAAAAGTAAATGCAAGAACTTAAACATCGGATAAAATTTACTTTTAGCATTATTGTATTCTTTGCATAATTGTGAAACCCCACATCGACTGAAACAAATATAGTACTAAAAATAATTGTAAGTAAGGGGAAAGTACCTTCTTAAAAACAAATGGAACTCCCCATTTCACAGAAACAATAACAAGTATAACAATCACAGTGCACCATATAAGAACTTTGATCCACCATAAGAAATAGCTAAGTCTTGTTTCGGCTTGAGGCTGCAACGATTCAGCTTCAGTGGCCCTTGGTTCATCAGATACGACCAATCTAACATATTCACTATTTCTTCTCACACGATGCCCTGGATTTGAATGTTTTTCCAGATCTACTGATGATTCTGGTGTCATCATGGTGATACCAGAATGCTACAAAACCAAACAAAAATAGAAACCAAGCATCAGACGGCAGTTCAAAGTTGTAACACATTGAAATTCAGTAAGAAGGAGCAGGCAGACAAATGAATAAGCATTGATCGAATAGATTGAGAACAGGAGTTCTCATCTTATTCCAAGTAATAAGAGTTACATTTTATGACATCAGAAGCAGCAGCAAATAACCCAAAAAAAAACCAGATCATTGAGGAAGACTAATGTTTTTCCTAGTTATATTTAATATATAGGTTACAAACAATTTGATAGCTTCGACAAAGTTTGAAAATTCAGATGTCCAATGTCCCAAAACCACAAGAACAAAAGGTTCAAAACATAGTCGCTTGGTGTAAATTAAATTTCACCTATTTCCTACAAAAATTAGAATGCATTCATGCATGTGGTAAAAGGTATCCACGTTCAAGCCTTCTGTGCTGGAAAACTAAAGAGGATACATGTATCTGACCTAGAAAAATTATCAGCACCAGAAATTTCAACTACTCCACACTGTCACCTGAAAAAAAAAAAATCTAATTTCTAAAAGTGAACCTCAAGAGAAGAACAAAAATAACTTTGGGAAAATCCCGTGTACAAAGCACACAGATAGTGCATAGCTTCTTAGTCTCACAACTCACAGAGATCTAATTCACTGGAAGAAAAATGGAAAAACGTACAGGACAGTTTAATAATCTTTCTTAAATAGCTCTTTCTTTTGTAATTAGGGTCAGGATATCTTCGGACTTTGAATAGACAATTCCTCGTGTGTCAGTAAATTCCCTTTCAAAACCTAGAAATCCAATCTATATCCTGATTTTGAAGATTGAACATTAAATTGACCCATGTTTAAGAATTGATCACATACAATCTTAAGTCTTAACCTCTACAAACTTTTCATAATTTTTTTCTCCTAATACCAGTTGCTTCTTATCTCAACCCAAAATCCCCAAATAGAGAGGTTTTTAACGGACAGAGAAACTAGGAATCCCCATAAATATTACATGATCAGCTCATGTAAAAGAAATAGAAGCAAACTACATTACAATCAATCAAAAAAAGAAAGAAAGAAAAAAAACCCTTCACAATAAAACATATAAACTCAAGAAAAATTAAAGAATTCCAAAATAAGAAGAAGAAGAAGAAGAAGAAGAAGAAGAAGAAGAAGAAGAAGAAGAAGAAGAAGAAGAAGAAGAAAGCCGTACAAGAAAGAAAGAACGAAAAAAAAAACTTGCCAAAGCTAAAGACGACGAGGGCTTCAAGGCTATAACTTCCGATAAGTATGGAGTACCTGAGGGGTCGTCGGAGAAAGTCGCCGACCACCGTGGGCGGCGGCGGACGAGGTGGTGGTGATTTGATGATCGTTTATTGGGTGCGATTCTGATAACAAAGACGTAAATGTCGACTGAAACCTACCACTCCAAGCATGCAGCAACCAAATTCGAGGTTTGAACCAAAAAGGTCAATTTACTCACACACACACGCATTCATTTCACGAATTAAGCAATGTTTGTTTTCTAAATTTGAGATTTCAAAGCAAAAGGCTTCTCTCTTTATTTAATTAATTCACATGATATGGATTTCTTCGGTAAAGGATATCATCTACCTTGAATTTTGGTCATGATCCACCGAATTATCTGATTTTTAAATTTTGAAAATATCGCATTTAAATTTGGACTTTGAATTGGCGTTCTTCACATTTTTATATTCTCATTTTAAAATAAATATACGATTATGGATAAATTTTAAGATTAAATAATTCTTTATGGTATTCTTTATTAGGAAAAAACTTAATAAATGTTAGTTATATGTTTATTCCAATCAAAAATTTAATTAATATTCTTTCTCTTGATTAGTCATGCAAAAATATACGTCTAATATTCTCTCGATCATGAATAATCTTATCTTATAACAAGCATAAAGTTTTTTTCCTCTCCGTTAAGTTAACTTAAGCCCTTGTGTTTTTATTCTTTTTAAGTAAATATCATTTTTTCCTATCAAAAACTTTTTTCTATTTTTAGTTAGTCTCTCAAAATTTCAATAGCCTTTTAAATATCAATACATGAAGCTGTAAAGTAAAAACAATATATCCTATTACCATACAGGAAAATCACCGGATATATTTTCGGATCAAGTTGTTAAATTAATTAAAATATTATTTTAGGTGGCAGCTTACGAAAGAAGAAAAACACGAGGGTGTAATATTCTTTGATGCTTCTTACGAAAAAGTAAAGGAAATGGAACAAGAGCAGCAATTGGTCCGTGAGTCCACGCGCCTCACGCGCCATCTCCACCTGAATGCTCGCGTGTGTCCTACTTTTCTTGGCCTAACCACTAGTGCTGAAAGGACTCGTGACTTTCGTCTTTGGTGACGCACACAGCGTACGCGCTTAGTTGCGCGTGTGACGCAAACGCGGATCCAGAAACTTTGACTTTTTGTTTTTGGCCATAAGAAACTTTGACTTTTGACTTCTAGAATCAGTTGACGCAGACACACACAAATTGTCCTCTCTTCAAGATCTAATTCATTCATTTCATTCATCTTTATTCTATTATTATATTATATTTGATGCCTTTCGTTTTTTTGTCTGTTTCAATGATCTAAGATATTTGTACTTTAAACAGAATTTATTTTATAGATGTAGATTTCTTTTTGTAAATTTTATATAATATAGATAAAAAAAATATTAAATATTTACAGCTTTATTTTAATATTTGCTTTATGTCCAAATTGGAAGACATAGATTATAATATTTTATTTATATCCTTTCTTTGGTTATCCCTATGCTTCGTTGGATGAGGCACATGCAGGAATTTGGATCCTCTAGAGTTCTTTTCCATGCATTTCTTGTGGAGTTAGAGTAAAAATATGGATTCCATGAAATAAAAATATACAAAAACCAAATTTCCTTTTTCTCTCTCTTCTTTTCTCTTCCTTTCTCTCTCATACTCTACAAGAAATGTAGAGAAAGGAACTCTAGAGGATCCATTTCCGTGATGCAGGCATGGGGTGGGGGGTGGAGTCTGATGGGCAAGTATGTATTTGTTTAATTTTGTTAATTTATAAGCTATTTTACTGTAAAAAAAATAAACTATTTTCCTTGTAGTTTTGGAGAGACAAAATCAAACATACTTTATAAAAATAATATAAAATGAAAAATATAAATTTATTTTATGAAAAACAAAATAACAAGAAATATTCAATTTTTAAATAGATTGAGACTTAAGAAACAAAAAACAATTTCTAGTAATATCCATCTAAAATATACACAATAATGACTACTAAATAAATATAACAGAAAATCATTTTTTTGTAAAAAATCCTCGACATAAAATCATACTATACTTTTAGTTGCAGTGGTTGCAGTCTCCCCATATATGATGACCCAATTTAACTCAGAAAACACAAACAGATATACAAGTAGGCCAAAACTCAAGGTGACAAATCCTACACAAGCCTCTGAAAGAATGATGCAACTTTATAGGCTTTATATTTGCAAAATCGTTTTCCAATACAGATGGGGATCATAAAATTACAAAAAAGAATCAAAGAGAAGAAAGAAAAAAAGCTAAAACCATGTAACAGACTAAAGGGCTCCTGACCAAAAAACAAAAGAAAAGGGTTATATAGCACATTCTCTGCCTTACGCATTAAACAACTTCCGGAAAGGTCCATCCTTCCGATCTTTGGCAGCTTCAGTTAGAGCGAGGAATCTCTTGAACCCTGTCGTGGCAGCTCCTCGTCCCAGTGCAGCAGCCCTGGTTAGCACATCCTCCCTAGAAGCGATAAGTCCGACAGCAGAGGGACTGGGTACCACGGGAGCTACTGGGGAAGCCGGGGTCACAACTGCTGATGGAATCTGAGTTTGCTTAATTCCGGGGCCATGTTTGTTGAAGTCATCTAATATACTTTGTTGATCAGCTTTTTTGAGCCCCTGCAAACATGACACAACTTATCATAACATGAAGAATGACATACATAACATGCATTTTGTGGCATCTAAAACTCCAGAATAATTCAGCATCGTAACATCATCTGTAAACCGCTGGTATCTTTGCTTCCTAGAGTCAGACTAATAGGTGAGATCCATAACAAAGATAAATGATTTCTTTTAACATCCTAAATAAAGATGCAACCTGCTATCAAATTAGTGAACATTGAACTAGTAGCATACAAAAGAAATGTCCTTATGAATTACAGCATTTTGTAAAGTAAATCTTGTGAACCTACTCACATAAATACCAAATTACCAAATGATTAGTACAATGCTACAACATTGCTAGTTTATTGAGATGATGATTGAGTATTACTTTTGACCATTAAGTTAGGATTAAGGAGAAACTATAATTATGAGATCAAGAACTGACTTATCCAAGCTTTGATGTCAATTTAATCAAATGTTTTACAGCCTCTTCAAACTTCACCTTAGCTCAGAGCGAAGAAATAATGTAACACCAGTGATTGACATATTAGAGGATTTGACTGAAAACATATTAATAGAATAGTTAATTATATAACCTTAAGCTCCAATATTCTCTGAAATTCCATGGGTGTACCCTCAGGTAGCAATGCTCGGTATGTATCTGCTACAGAATCAACAGGCGAGAGTATGACCTATACAAAGACATTTACACAACCTTGCATCAGGAGGAGCCAGAACTACTTGAAATAGTATAGTCTTCCAGTTGATGGATGACAAACCTTCAATAGGGCTTCTGCTTTGCTCATCTCACGGCTTACAAACTTCGAATAACTAGCGGCACCTGATGTCTGTTTGCAGAGAATAAATAGTCTGTTAAAGTATGATGTGAGGACAACAATAAACCCTTGAAAAGATCACCTGATCTCTGCTCTTGCCATTTATTTGAAAGAAACAAGAAACTCGTGATCATATATTGTTCACTGGTGATCTTTTTGAATAGACAATATAGTTTATTTCCCAGTCACCATCCTGTAAAAAGCTACTTTTCATTCCTACTTGGTCTAAATGTAATTCAGTGAATGCAATATTCCAGTCCTTTTCCTATATGCTAGCTCATTCTGTTTTCATGAATAACAATGCAGAAACTGGAATAGATTATTGTGCATCTGTAAATCTTAAACATCTGAAAAGTGAATTTAATGTAATAGACACAATTATTATAACCAAAAGAGAAACCCGGTTATTATGTTTTCCAGTCAGCTGGATAGATTGCTTAGCTCAAAACTTGTACAAGGAAAAACAGAGATAGTTCCTTGGTAAAAGAAATACAACAGAGTCCAGCAGAAATAAAAAAGATTCATAGGAATATATGATTCGCCAAAAATATACAAATAAAAACAAGAAGCATATAAGTTGCCAGCAATAGTGATAGAAGTTGTGACACTAAATTTATATTTGCATGAGCTAAATCACCTGTCTACCAAGGGAAGGAATTTCTAGAAGGATTGTCTTTACAGCTTGGGTATCCAAGAGCATCTGCAAAAACATTAAGAAGTTAAAGCATAAACTCATCCACATCATAGAATCGAGTCACAAGACTCTATATCAGAACACTTATCAACAGTCTAAGGAAAAGAGAAGGTAGTCAAAGGCAAAAGATGAGGAACTAAAAAACACTTGACCAAGTAAATTGTGGCACTAAAGTTAGACTGTTAGAAACCAAAAGAGAAAATTGTATAAACGGAAAAACAATTTCAAAATTTTTAATTTACAATTATAAAGTAAAATAACTATTCAAGCATAAAATTCATATAAAATAAAAAATGATCATAATAAAGTATAATAAGCCACATAGATGCTGCTGCCTGAAGGTAGCTCAGTTGGTTGGGAAGTGGGCATCGGGATAAAAGGTCACTAGTTTGCCTATTCAATCGTACCAAAATAAAAATAGCCCAGTATTGGCCTAAAACAAATGCAGAACTTCACCATGGGCACTTTATACTGCATCAACTAAAAAAGAATTGCAAGAATACAAAGCAGCCAACTTTCACTAAGGTTACAAAGGTGAGCAATCCACCTCTCCCAAAATGGTGCCAAAGAAGTGGGCTTAACGGGTGCCACTGGAGTCAAAAGGTGGCCACTTTTGGCATTTAGATACAGTAGCTTAGGCACACCATGAAATTTACCAGAAAAAGAGAGGCGAAGGAATTCCATTTCAAATTCAGCATTCAAGAGAGAGACCAGATAATTATCATAAAGGATATAACCATCTTGCAGGTGAAAATCCATGAAGTCCCATAAAAGCATAGTTTAACTTTGTTCTTGAGGGAAAATTACAAGTTTACAACTAAAAGATAAATAGTGAAAGCAGCTAGTACCTGTTGAGCTCCCGTTTCTGATATTTGCTTGCATTTGAAGATATTAGAATAAAAGCGTGGACCAAGGGAAGATGCAAGCTGTATAAAAAGCAGGAAAACAAATTTAAAGCAGATAACTAATTTTATAAGTAGTATTAAGTTGATAAACTACTAGGAGATATTGACTAAACAAGCTTCAGCAAGTATTTACACGAATAACTGAAACTGAGGATGGAATAAAATTTTAAAATTTAACAAGACAAATAATTATGAATATTAGGGAAAAAGATGGAAACAAGAAGGAGCTGTGTTAGAGAGGGACGTAGGCAGAAAATTTAATGGAGGATATTGCCCTTGAATGGCTAGAGGTTTCTTGCTTCTTCTTTTTTTAGTTTTCTTTGTTTTCGCAACCCAGTTTTCAATCACAAACAGAATTCCTAATTAAGTTAAAAAACTTGTGGCAAAAGAAAAATAATATAGGTTGATTATAAAATAACAGAATGACAATCCACAAATTTTAAAATAAAATTAAAAAAAAAAAAAGGAATATGAAACCATTGAATGCATAGTTATATTAACAATAAATCAATTAAGCTAGGGTGAAAAATGTCTCTTACACAATGGTTGATTTCTGAAAAACCATAATTTAAATAGAGAATAATCACCTTGTCCAGAAAGAATTGAAAGTAGACAGGTGAAAGAAGGCTTCCCAGTACAGGAATGCTAGTGGTAAGAATCATATTTATGCCATTAACATACCTACAATAAAAGTAAATACAAGTAAAATAAGTATGTAATCACAAATAAGAATATGGTTCAGTTTTATGAGGAAATTTAGCTTACTCTGATTGATCGCCAACACTCTCAAGTGTACCCCATGGGACTCGTGTCATTGCAGCCATTTCAATGTCAAATTTGGTTTCCAGACCATGCACCAGTGTGATCAATGATTTCGTTATAACAGCTGAAAACTCATCCTGTGTAGTTGGTTGACTCTATTAGAATGAAGTATAATAATAAGGAAATGCTGCATCCATTAAAGAAATTATAGTTACCTGCACTTCTGACATATCTACCCCATCAGCATACTGCGGATCAATTATTTTAGCTACACTTTCAGCCAGTTCCCCAGCCTGTGAAGCACAATATCCAGTTACTTAAAATGGAAAGTATTCAACATTATCTACGTCAAGGATGTTCAACAAATAAACTGACCGTCTTGTGGCAATATTCAGCTGAATTGACAATGTAACAAATCACTCTTTCATCCCTATCTGATGTCTGTTCAATGTCTTCAAAGATTAGATAAGGGAAAAAAAAACAAAGGCAAACAATTTTGTAAAATAATTAAAACCTGTTGCATGTTACCTTTATCTGTCCATCCATGCCTGTAGCTGCAGCAACAATGCCAGTGCCCCCCTTGGGTAGTCTTATAAAGAGTTTTGTAGCATATGCTTTAAGAATTCTTGAGAAAACCTAATACAGAAAGGCCATAGCCTCATAAGTTGCATATAGCTAGAACAATATACCTAATTCCTCCATAGATATAACTTAGTAAAGGTTCATTTATCAAGAGGCTCTTGTGGAGCGTAACCAAGCAAAAAGTAATCATACACTTTCTCATATGCACATTTGTAACTTGTAAGAATTAGTAATTCATCCCAACAAGTAACATAGACAGTAGTAAGACATATCATAATCCTAGGGACCTAAAGAGAAATTATCCACCATAGTGAATGCAAGAATCACAAAACCATCAAAAGAAAAGGAAGGTTATATGTATATGCATAAACATTCTTCTCACAGACAATAGAAACCATATTAATATATATATATATATATATATTTATATATGTGTACATATATGTATATAGATATATTGGGATGTTACCTTGAACAAATTAAATAGTGTCTGGTTCTTTGTCAGAGCACTGCATCTCTTCAAGCTCCTCTTGATTATGAGAAACAACTATGTAGCACCGAGAAATAAACCATGTAAACATCAGGCACAATACTAGATTGATGGGATCAAAAAATAAAAAAGTGGATCCAAGACTTTTTACCAATATTACTCAATTACTCCTGTTCCGTTTTCCCAAAAACACATATACTTGTCTCATAAGTCAAATCATAAGCCATCAGTGGAAAATCTTCCTAACTGTAGTTCGTCTAATAAGAATTCCAAATTATAGGACGATTAAAATACCTCCTGGAACTAAGCCAGGTTTGAGAGTGCTATGAGGAACAAGGAAAGATGCATAGGCAGAAAAGAATTTAAGGAGGAGGAAGTTCCAGCTCTGAAACATAATTACTATTAAAAGTTCTAGTTACTCACCTGCATGCTACTGGATAAAACATTATTCTGACTTCCCTCCTCAATATCCCATGTCTCCTCCTATTGTAGATAAAAGGTCATTCAATGTAAGCAGACGATAGGTAAACAAACGAAAAAAGAAATCCAAAAAGACAAGCAAATTACCTGAACAAGCTTCTCCAGATTTTCCATCAGTGTCTTCTCTTCCAATTCTACATATACTGTCAAGTGAGGTTCAAAGCAAGATGAAATGATCCCACGGAAGTTGAACTGTCAAAATAACCACTTCAAATGTTTACCAGGATCCCCTTAATGAAACAGACTAAAGGGAATAAAAAGAAAACTTAGAAGTAAAAGCAATAATTATGCAGTTCATGCCACCAACTAAACTTGGGCTTCTCCTACAAAGAACCACATCAGATTCCACTTACTAAAAAACAAAAGGAAAAAGAGGCATGTGAAGACTGAAGCATTGATATCATAGTGATATGACATCAAAAATCACAAATCTAAATACAAGCACTGAAAATATAAACTAATTTGCAATAACTAAAAAAATAATTACATACCCCAGCTCCAGGCACTGCCAAATCCTTGCTTCCATCTTTTTCCTGTTAATACAAAACCAAAACATTATGGTCAATTTTGACAAATACAAGTTTAAATAGTCATTATGAATAAGTATTATCAACTCAAAAATTTATTATACATACTTCACTGCCACTTCCTTGATGTGCAGCAAGCTTCTTTTCATACTTCTTCCGGATATCAGAAGCACTACTGCCAGAATTACCCCCTCTACCAATTTCTTCAATCTCATTCCCAACCTCCCTACTTTGTGTGCCTCCCCCAAATTTCTCAGCCAATTCATCTTCAAACTCTAAAGTTCGCTGCAATGCCTGCAAGAAATAAATAAATGAAACATTAAAAATAAAACACAAGAATTTGGGTGTTCAGAGCATAAATAAACTACATCTCAGGGAAAGAGTTCGTGCAACAAGGACGCATTATGGCATTGGTTTCTCATCAATGCCTGGCCAAAACCATGGCTTACCAGCAACAAGGTCCCCACATCTGGCTTTTCTTTCAAATTAGCAAGAATGTCCTCAAGTTGTTTCCTGCAAAGAAAATACCAGTAGCCCAATTATATTTTTTGAAAATAATAATGATAGAATCAAGTAAATGATATGAAAAGTAAAAATATGTTTAACAATTGATAATATCAATCACACAAGAATCTATACAAGAAAAGCATCTCCAAATATCTTGATAAATATCAATATAAGAACTAGGAATATTAATATCAATAGGATGGAGAAGGACAACTAGATATATATCAAAAGAAAAAATAACTATTGCTTGTTTAAACTGTTGACGATCATTCATGAGAACAAACAAATTCTGGTGTTTGAGCACAAAATCTAATATTTAGTAATTTACAATGTCATTCCAGTATAAACTAAACAGAACAACATTTTCACTTTAGCAATGGCTTCTTTCAGTAGAGAAAGCTTTACGGATCCCATGATAAATGATACAACCGTATGTGCAATAAACAAATAAATGGCATACCTTGTCTTCTTGCAGAAGAGGATACAGAGACGATAAGAAACATGCCATGAAGAGGGAAAGATTTTCCAGATGTCTTCATTTGATCTCATCCGGCGCTTAATCCATGCATATCTTCGTTCCGTTTTATCCAATTTCGCTAGTTCTATAAAGATGTAATAAATCAAGGGCTATTATGAAAAAAAAAAAAAAATACATTGATAAAAAGTGTTACAGATTACAGATAATTAAACATACCAGCTCCTTCAAAAATTTGCTCATAAGAAGTAAGCTCCCTATTGCAGAAATTATTTACCAACTCTTCCCTGACAGAGGGCTCTAATGCATCAACAACTAAGCAGGCATCAGACAACTGCTGGAGCAAATTAGTTTCTTCTGTCTCCTTTCCAGTACCTAAGCTGAGACAGAAATTGAAAAAGCCCCGTTACATAAAGATTTTCTTAGGATTAGATTAATTCCATGTTTAGTAAAGCTAAACATAAAATATAACAGCAGATATGACCAAAGATGAAAATAAGCAATCAAAACAAAGTGTTTATCCCACTCAATTCTATTTACCCATAAGTTGATTGTTAAAAAACAGCAGCAGATGAAATTTAGTTACAATTTACCTTGAGAAATCAGAAGATACATGTGATTTGAGAATCTGCTTTATATTCTTAAACTTCTCCCTGAGTTCTATTATCTTCGGAATATCCCTATAGGCTTCAAAGTGACTACATAATTGGTTCACTGCCTGAAATGTAAGATGATAACACCAATAAAGTAAAATATAAAACAAATACAAACTCTGCAGTTTCACAAATATTTTTATCAGGAACAAGTGACATGAAAAACTTGTTGTAGATAAAAAATAAGGTATAAGAGACTTCTTCTTTTAGGAACAACAATAAGAAAAGCAGACTCAGAGTAAAAATTAAGTAACTTGTCCAATAAACTAAAGAAAAGGGAAGCATACTGCACATGACATAAAGAAAGTATGTTGTTTCAAAAAAACACGTAGTCAAAATTCTAAGAGGTTCCCAACAAAGTGTTGCAGCATATGACAACCAATTTTACTATCATCCTCACAACACTCATGAGACAAGCCACGATCATAATGCGGCAAGAATCTTAAGCATTTGCAGATACTTTTTATTTTTTTGTTTTCCCTTTTGTGTGAGGGGTGGATTTCCAGGAGCATATCCTATGTTTAGCCATGCACATACAATGGCAACACGCACAGACAAACAAATGCACATGCATATACATACACAGAGATATACAAAACCCAAAAACACAATAACATCTAAGAGAATGCAGAAGATGGTCTCCTGGGTTAACAACATTTCCTCCTTAATGGATATGGGATAGGCCGTCTGATTCGTTCAACATGTACTAGGTACCTCTCTTAAACAAACTGATAGGTGACTCTGTCCAATTGAAATAAACTAAACCAAACAAAAACATGCAAAACTACAATAAATTTGCTTGATACAAAAGGAAAACAAGATTTTTACACCAAAAACATCAGTCCAATGGCAATACAAGACCAAATGCAGTAAATTGATAGTTAAATAGCAAATGTTATTAATAAAATATATACTATCTGCGAAAATAGTGAATACCTCCAGCTGTGCAGCTGCCTCCTTATATTGCCGTTTTGATGCCATGATTTGAAGCTGTTCAACAGCAGAGACTGCCACATAATAGGTAAGCTTGTTGAAGTAATAGATTCAGTAAATTTGAAGTCCTTCAAATAGACAGTATGAATTTCCATTTGTAAGTAAGAAAAATCATATTAGTTTGGATTATTTTCCTTTTCATTTTAATTAGTTCATCTTTTTTCATCTTTTCAATTGAGTTGTCTGTTTGTTTAAATGTTAGATGTTTAATCCATATCAATATCTAAGCCTAGAGATAAATGTTACCTCAGAGATAAGACCCTATTGTACAAAAACTCTAGGACCAAACCTTTTGCCATGGTATCTATTTAAAGGACCACAATTCATTCAAATATAATATGAAGTTTGAATATATCTTTCTGGATTTCTTCACTAATGTTCCTTCTAGTTGTTAAATATGACTCCACAGTCATCATAAATTACAGCCTATGCATTCTTTTAATTTGATTACCATATTCCAACAAAGGACAAGATTATACATAAACATATCAACACAATAGACGTTTGTATCTCGTAAAATGTTAAACATTCACAGACTAAATGAAAATCAACATGCGATTAGTGCTTCAGAACCCAATCAGTATTCAGTAATCCTTAAGTAACTAAGAAAACCATCCTCGTGGCAGTTTAATAAACAGATTTTTTATTACTAAGGTCAGATCCTGATATTGTAAAAGCAGTTAGCAAGCTAAATAATCATCATAAGTCACTTTCAATAGATAAAAGGAGAACCAAGACTTACCAAGCATGGTAAGACGATGAAGAGCAGTAATTGTTGTAGTTATATGCTTCTTAGCAAAGTCCAGTTTCTTTATGTCACGGCATATTTCTTGAACCATTGTTTCACTTTGGACAGCTTTAGTTTTAATTTCTCGGATCTTATACATCAGTTCCTGCATTATAAAATAAAAAAGAATAACCAAATAAATATGAACTCAAGCACACAGAGAAATTGGAAGGAGAGAAGGAGACGAAGAAAACATGTGGAGTAATGCAAGCAAAAGAAAGATGCAACCAGCAAACCACATTATACATAGATGCAAGCATAATCAGTCAAACACACATTATGTTACCTAAATATGAGAGAGAAGGGAAACGTGAGCATAAATAGAAAGATGTGGGAGGGAGGGGGAGGAATAGGATAGAGAACAAACCTCCACAGCACTTGTTGCAGCAGCAAGATCTTCTTTTGCTTTAGTCCCTGAATTACTCTGATATTACAAACGTTAAGCCATCAAACATCAGAAATGAAACATATATCCATGATTGAAATTCTATTGAATAATTATTAACACCTTATTACATCATGCTATAGTAGACTAGGCGTTCAGTAATATAATCAAGGATAAACCCCACAACCACTCTCCCACCCCCTCCCAACCTCTTTTATTGTCTTTAAAGAAGTTCCTAATTTATCCTCAGAATTAACCTTTATATGTGGCTTCAATTGAATCTCACACCAGAATTGACATTGTTCCACGGAAGTTCCCTACTATAACTACCAACAGCATTCTAATTCAGCACTTGGAACATTATTTTCTTTTTCAGTTGCCTGGTGTTGTGTGGGAGATATGTAAAGACTCATGACAAGCCACCCCAGTTTGAGAATTTAAGCTTGGGAAGCAATTAAGGAATAGAGGGACAGATCAATACTTGTTGGCGAACAGCTGCTAAAATTCCAGCATCAACACTGCGAATCTCATTCTGTATCTTCTGCATAAGTGGCTCGACACCAGATAGAGATGCCTCTGGATAATAAAGAACATAGAAATTATGAGCATAAAATCAGGCATCCAGTAAGAAGAAACGAGTTGCCCTTTTAAGACAAGTTCATGAACTTGCAGGTCAGCAGGTCTCAAAAGACAAAAAAATAAAATCACGAAGACTGTAGTAGATGTGATATACAGTGGCAATGTTGCCACTTGAACACACCCATGGCTTAGATTAAGATTACATCGAGAAATTCACCGTGCAATCCTCCATGATCAAATCCATTCAATTTATCACTTAGATTAGTAAAGTACTCAACTAACTTCCCCTAAATAGTGATCGACAGACACTTGCAACTCTGTAGCTCAACAAGGCAACAACTAACCCACTGAAGCACATGTCTACTCCATGATAATAATGAAGTGGAAATCTATCACTACACGGAAATCATACTGTTCTTGAGTATGAGAGGCAATCAGAGAGAGTAAGCAACCCAAGGGTTGGAAGTTGGAACTAAGATTCTGAGTGAAAGAGACAATTACCATTGGGAAACATCTGGTTGATGTACTCCAAAGCGCTGGACTTGTCCATTGCTGATAATAGAAGAAAACCCACCTCGAAATCCTTGTCCCTGGCTCAATCCACACACCGATTGCAACGATTCAATAGTCAGATCTCAAATGTTACATCAAGCTCTCGGTGAACAAGGAGAGGAAGCAAAATTTAAAGGCGGAGAAGAGAATTCCGATGATAAGAAAAAGATGATACATAGAGTGTGAATACCCACCAAAGTGGCAGTCACGGTCAGGATCTCTAGCGCCGGATCAGAGCTTCGAATCGACCATTGCTTCATGCACTTCGTCCTCGCAGATCGAATTGCAGAGCTATGTTCGCAGCATGCACCCTCTTTCTTTCGTCTTCTTGAATTTCTGGTGTACTGTACTAGGGGCCATATATAAATTTTGAAAACATTAAGGACTGATCATGAAAATAAAGGAAACCCAGAAAATAATTATCTTTATTTTTAATATTTTCACCTCTTTCACTGAGAATTGAGATCTTAAAGACGTAAACCAATATTTTCCGCCTCTTTATTTTTAATATTATTATAATAATTATAATTATAATTATAATTTGTTTTTAAAAATAATATAGGTCAAAGTGCACTTTTAGTCTCATAACTTTTTCCCAGGTCTCAATTTGGTCCCATAACTTTTTTTGTTTCACTTTAGTCCATATCTTTGCAAAAAGTTACAAATTTGATTCCATATCACTTTTGGTCCCATATTTTTGGTTAGGTTGCAGAATTGGTCCCATATTTTTTTCAAAAGTTTCATCGTCAATTTCACCTGATCCAAATATATGGAATCAATTCTGTATCTGGTCCAAATATATGATACCAAGTCTGCAATCTGACCAAAATATATGAGACCAATTATGTAACATAACCCAAAGATATGAGACCAAAAGTGTAACACGGGACCAAATCTGCAGCTTAAGCAAAAGATATAGAACCAAAAGTGCAACAAAAAAAGTTATGGAATCAAAAATGCACTTTACTCAATAATATAAATATGCACCAAAATCCACCAATTTGTATAATGGGTTAGACTATAATATAAAGTTTAATTCTTGAGCAATTACATTCCATTTCAAGAATAAAACTTTACATCTTAGACTAACTCTTGTGTTATAGCATTTATTTCATCTAAAATAACAGCTGTTAGAAAAATATTCATATGAAATAACCGTACTTTTGAGTTTTGACATATAATAAGAGTTTACAAAATAATAAAAGTTAATGTTTATAAATTATTGGCTTAAGTGCACTTTTGGTCCCATAACTATGACAAAGGTTTCATTTTGGTCCTATAACTTTTTTTGTTGCAATTTTGGTCTCATAACTATGAAAAAGGTTTCATTTTGGTCCCATAACTTTTTTTGTTGCAATTTTGGTCCCATAACTATAACAAAGGTTTCATTTTGATCCCATAACTTTTTTTGTTGCAATTTTCGTCCCATAACTTCTCAAAAGGTTCCACCGTTAGTCCCTTGGTGAATTCCATCCATATTTAGCCGTTAAGTATAACGTGACATAGTGACTAGGATCATGATGTGGCAAAATAAGATGAAGTGGACTGAAATAGGATCTATATGCAACATAATAAAACTTATCTATACCCAACCACCATATATACAAAGAGTGGTACTGACAGGGATCAATCTGGTGGGGAAGAAGAGACTTCAAGCAGAAGGCACTGACAAAGTCGATGGGATCCTCAGCCAGAGTCGAACGACCAAAGCGGCAGCGACAGCGACGGCAAATCGGGAAGCGGAACGAGGAAGAGGAAGTTCCGTTGGGTTGACAAGGAAGAGGAAGTACCACTCTTTGTATATATTGTGGTTGAGTATAGATAAGTTTTAATATGTTGCATATAGATCCTATTTCAGTCCATTTTATCTTATTTTGCCACATCATGATCCTAGTCACTATGTCACGTCATACTTAACGGCTAAATATGGATGGAATTCACCAAGGGACTAACAGTGGAACCTTTTGAGAAGTTATGGGACCAAAATTGCAACAAAAAAAGTTATGGGACCAAAATGAAACCTTTTTCATAGTTATGGGACCAAAAGTGCACTTAAGCCTAAATTATTTGATTTTAATATAACATTAAATTGATTAGAACTTAAATTATCTAGTCAAAATTTCATTTTGGTCCTCAAATTTGTAAGATAAATTTTGTTTTGGGTCTAAATTTTTTTGTTCCATTATAATCTTCAAACTTTATCATTTATTCTTCGATTAGTTCAAAATATTATTTCGTTTAATTTTTATCATTATTTTTAGCCTAAACAACTTAGATAGATTCTTTCGTTGACGAGGATGAAATTGGTTTTTTCTCCTTTTAAAACATATGTTAAAGGAAAATCATTCGAATGTGATAACGATAGAAACCAAATAATTTTGAACTAATAATTAAATAAATGAAAAAGTTTGAATACCAAAACAGAGAAAAAAAAAAGTAACAAAAACAAATTATTTGTTGTTTACAAGCTAATGTAATTATACTAGTTCATACATAGAGTTTGACATGGAAAACTTCTATAACTTAAAAGTAAACATAAGAAAATACAAGAAATATTTGTTGATTATTCAAATCAACAATTTTAAAAATCAACCATCTACAAACTTAAAACTAAAAGCTTTTAAACAGTGACAGTTATCAACTCACCAGAAGGAACTAGCCTACTCGATATTCAAAATTTTTCGAGTTCAAAAACGTATGTATTTGTGAGAATCACTAAATTCAAGCCTATCTTCTATATCTGAAAGCTGTAAAACAACTGAACAGTAATGTGCAAAATTTACACGTCGATTTGGTTAGCACACCAATAAACAGTCAAAACGTCACAACCCTCTCTACCAAAAACAAAATAAAGGTACCACCAACCCAGATATCTCAATGGTATACCCAGACTTTGAGACTTTATTGCTTTAAAATGATATAATTCTTTGAAAAAAAAAAAAGGAAAAAAGATCATGTCTTGCAAGTTGCAACAAATCGACCTCGTTGTTCAATGCAAACCAACCTCAACTTGGAATAGAGTTTAGCTTACTAGCAAAAATGAAGATTGATTTGCAGCATCAAGGGACGCAAACAGAACATATTAGAATCCAAACACAGCAAAAGGACAAAGTTTAGCATCACAAAAATGCAGCTGATGCAATGAGAAAACAAACAATTTCATGAATATTCTTGTCAGTCTGTAGCTTATTTCCGCTCGTCATGCCTTTCTCCTTTTCATCTATTTCTCAGTTAACTTACTTGTTGTCTAAACCTGCGCACACACTCAGCAAAATTTGTAACCAGACTAGCACATCTCAAGGGATCCTTGACATGCTCCTTGTAACACGCAAAGCAGGCGTCACTCTCTGCCATGCAAGGCTTCGGCTTGGGCTTTGGAAGCTTATACTCTTTATCATGGAGATCCTTTGCCTTTTGGGTTACTTCTTGCAACATATTCTCCTCTTGCACTCGCAATCTCTCCACAACCTTCTCACTTTCTTGAAGCACAGATCGAATACCCTCCAACTCTGCATTTGGTGAATGTTGGGGAGGGGTTTTCGGCAGAAACAAAGGGGTTTGCAGCGGCCATGTTGGAGCAGCCTCACTCTTGGGCTTCACAGAATCATCCACTATTTGCTTTTCATCTGCCTTCGATTGGGGTGTTGGAGGCTCTCTCGTTGCCTTGGGTTTAGTTCTTTTAGTTTTCTTCTTTGTCATCTCGGCATCATGTACTAGCCGATCAACAAGGTTTCTGCTAATCTGAATAGTAAACTCACCCATGATATGGTTACTCCTGAACAGTGTCCCTGAAAGACATGATCAAAGATAAAATTATGGAAAATGGAACAAACAATATCCACATTCAGGACATACACAACTAAATTTCTTCATAAGGTTACGAAATAAGAGGATCCAATCAAAAGTGAAAAACAATCAGATAAGTTCAGTCTAGTGTAGGTTTGCAGAGAAGATAAAAAAGAAACACTTTCCGTGTGACTGTGTGCATGCAATTTTTTTAGTGGGAAGAAAAAATGATTAAGATAGCTACTACAACAGTCAGCAAGAAGATAACACGCAACATGACCCAATCCCCAAAATTCACCTTTGAAACAGATTGGAATTATTATTTTTTTTTTTAGAAAGAAAGCCATATAGACATTCAACATGAAAAGCTCAATTGCACATAATATCTTAATTCTTAAAATTGCAGGACCAACAAATAATCTAGGCAAAAGCACCTTTTTCGTCTTCAAACTTTACATCAATTTTTAATTTCGTCCCTAAAGTTTGTTTGTTGTCAACTTCGTCTCCAAATTGGAAAAATTACACATTTTGGTCGATTTTATCTCTTGTCCAGTTGTCCTAACTTCGTCAAATGACTTGACGGCAGACTCCATTATCGTGTTCATACTTTTAAGATTTATTATCAAACGCATCTTCAAAATTTAAGTGTATAATCAAATATGTCTCCAAAATTTGGGTTTACTATCAAATACGTCCTCTAAAATATATTCAAATGGAGTCGGCCATTAAGTCATTTGAAATAGTTAGAGCAAGGGATAAAATCGATCAAAATGTGAAACTTAGGGGGCAAGAAAGATTTTTTGCCAATAATCTACCATCTCTAACTAAAGAAAAAGCAAGAAATCAGAAGTACACAAGACTTCAAATATTAACACATATATGATATATCCACATCTATTTAGCTATTTTTCTGAAAGGTTTTATTTATTTGTAGTCGAGATACATATAATGCTCGTGCTTCTCAAAATGGAGCTACTTACTGATCTCAAATCAAATTAAAAGGGAGGGGTGGGAAGGGGCACTGAGTGAGGGTAATAGAGTTTAAAAGATGATGCTTTCCTCAGGGTGCTTGTTATACATGATTTTCAATATTAAAATCAATACAAAGTGTTGGTTGCATATCATTAAGATGGCTCTTTCTTTGCTCAGTCTTGACTTAAATAAATGATACATCCCCTTCCTATTCAAGTTTCAATACAATGCTTCTGGCCAAAAAAAAAAAAGTTTCAATACAATGCCAGAGCATAAAAAAGCATCAAAAGAGAATGTAAATTATTCTAGAGATTCTTCCATTCCTTGAGCAAGAAAATAAATTAGATAAAACTTGTCTGAAGTCCATATATTTAAAGTAATTAACAGAACAACTAAGAAGAAAAGATAGACACCTAATCATGCAATTGAGCTGCAAAATTGCTCTGCCTATCTGATAAAGTGAATCCCTCTAAAATGCTGAGAGAACCCCAAAGAGAAGCCCCAAAAATTATTCTATCCATAATACATCTAAAGACGAAGAAACTCCGTTTAAAATACAAGCATTCTGTTACAATCAAGTTCTCCAAATCACAGCCAAAACCACGAATTGCCACAGTATTTTTCCTCTCTTTTATGACCAAAACTGTAGAACCAAACAAGAAGAAAGTTCTCTAAATCCCCCAGACACATCCTATTCTCAACAAAGACCCTGCACAATTTATGACACGAGTACATTGAGATCCACTCCTCAGACTTCACTCTAGATTGCTTCGACCAAATAGTAACACATTGACCATGAAACTTTTCAACCCAGCTTGTATTAAAATCTGCCATATAGTAATAGAAGGCCAACAAACATTTTTTAACCCTCTACTTAATAGGAGAATCTTCGTTTCATTTCATCTCCGAACTTCCAATTGGCATCAATCTTCATTGGACATATTTTAACATTAAGCAAGAGCAATTGACAGCGCAAAATCAAAGATTAAAAAATAAGAAAAAGAAAAAGCACAACCCTATTTATCATTCTTTTCACTGACGTGCAAGCATTGTTCGGACAACACTATTTCATGTATAGTAGTAAGTTTGTTAGGTAACTTTTTTTACAGAATCAAAATCTTCGTGCATTAATGGATCTTAAACGAACAGCAGATGTATAATAATCTAACAAAAAGAATAAAAGAACAGAAGAATTAAGTGGATTTCATGGACTACGAAAAGGAAACGGTGACTAAAATTTGGAGTAATTAACTCTGACACAGTTTCTACAGAACAAGAAAAAGATAAATAAATGAGAAGCTTACACAGTTCCGCGATCCTCGGCACGAAAACCACCAGATGCTGCGGCGTAATCGCCTCCGTCAACGACCTTGTGGTGAAGAGAGAAGAAGAGAAGGGAACGACATGAGAAGAGAACGAGATTTCGAGAAAGGGAAGCTGCGACGGAAAGAGGAAGGTAAACGCAGCGTTTCGTACAGAAAGAATCACAGAAATGGATTAATCGGTAATCTTCCACCGGGTTAATTATTAAGTATTAATTTTAATCCTATATTCGAATAATTGATTTTTGATTAAATGAATGATTTTGATTTTCAAACTATTTTTTTTTGTTCCGTTTTGGCTTTGAAATTATAGAATCAGTTTTATTTTAGTCCTTAAATTATTTTTTATTCTAATTTAGTCCTCAAAATTTTATATTTATTTTGTTTTAGTCTCAAACTTTCACATTTATTCTGTTCTATTCCTCAAACTTTCATATATGTTTTATTTTGGTCCTCAAAGACCCCTGAGTTTAAAGTTAAGAGCAAAAAACACCATTGAATTTTAAAATTTGACAGATAGACCTGTGAGTTTTTAGTTGTGCTCACTTAGGACCCTTAAGTTTTAAAATTTAATAAATAAACCCCTTGAACTTTAAACTTTGTTCACTTATGACCTCTAAATAACCTCATTTTTTTAAAAAACTCAAATATCCATATTTTCTTACTATTGATTGCAAAGGCATCCCACGATTTCCCACGATTAACATCCTCATATGCTAATGGCTAATGCCCTCAGTTCTTCATAGCTAATATCACCAACAATGTCACAACTCACAAGGAGCATTGCATTGCATTAAAAATAATAGTTAAACTCTAAGCTTTTTACTCATTCTTGCAAAAGACTATGAGAGTAATTGTTTCCTAACATAAAATTTCATGAGCTAACGTATAGATTATATATCTATAACTCCAGGTGCAAATTCAACCTATCTTATGTGTTTTGCCATTTCGAGGTCAAGCTTCCCTTCCATCATGTTAGGTGAAATTGCCTGAGCTTCAAGGGATGGTCCTCCTCTCTTAGAATCCCGGATATAATGTGATGAACTAGGATTTAGCCGAGGGTCGTTTCTCGGTTTACCGGACAATGAACCACAAGGGGTCTCCCCTGTGATTCACCTCCGAAGCTTAAGTTAGTGTTGGGTGATAAGAGATGAGAATATGAGCTAGCATGAGTAGCGTGAGTAACGTACCTTTTCTAGGGTTATCATCTTGTATTTATAGGCTCATTGAGAAGAGTCCGTTTAAGGAAACTTCCTTGATTGTAGAAGAGATATCTTCAGTGATATGGGAGGTGAATTATAATCTTTCTTATTTCATGTAGGAAGATATTGTTTTGCTAATTAAGGATAAGTGAATCACTATTTTCTTATTTGCGTAAGGCGCCTTAATGGCTAAGGCAGAATCCATGAGAAGGATCTCTGAGCGATTTGCCTTGATTGACAGCGGATCTTGATCGATCCCCGATTGGTTCAGGGATTGTTTCCTTATTCCTTGCGATCTTATGCTCCGTGGGCGCTCATGCCCTCTATGGTTATGGGCGTCCTTGCCCTAGCGGGGTTAAGGGTGTTCTCGCCCTACCTTATGGGCCTATGGCGTGCTGGGCCAAGGGTATCTTCTGCCAATTGGGCCTCCTAATTATTGAGCCTATTATCACTAGTCCTAACAAAAGAAGTGAAGCTCTGTCTCCATCAGTGGAGTCCCCTTCGAGTGGAGGACGAATATAACGTTTTTTGTTGGTTTGTTTCGGGGCGCTTTGTTTTTCCATTCCTGGTGATTGGGCAATTATCCCGATCTAGATTGATTCGAGACGTGCTTTGCACTGCCTGTGCTGCGTTGCTTAGGCGCTCACGCGCCTTGATCTCCTTAGCGGCGTCGTGCTGTTTGGACGTCCTTGCCTGCCTAAGGGCTTCTTGGCCCGATTATGTATTAGGCATGGAATAACCTTGCCAGTTGGACATAATTGATTATTGGGCCTATTATCATAATGCATACAATATTTTCTACTCTATACTAAACTCTTCATACATAGGAAAAAATATCATATAAATACATATTACGTAGGAGCAGCCCATAAATATACTTTCGCAAACTTATTAAAATAGATCTATAGAATTCATGACATACAGATTCTCAACAATCCAGTAAGAAATCCCAGAGGTATTGAATACCATTATATATTACTTGTGTATCATTTATGTTGGATTATTTCTATCAAATAATCTTAAATTGTGGATTAGCACTAATCATAAGAGTTGATTTTAAATATATAATAAATATATACTAAGTTGCTAATTTATGTTGAAGTACTGTATAATTATTGAATCTTGTTATGTTTCACTTATGTGTGTAATAAAGTCATTTTGTGATAGGTTAATCTAGTTCTTAGCTCATTCAGGGAAAGAGCCCAACCTGCGAGACTAACTTAGACTATGTATCAATGCTCTATCCTATTGACAGTATATAATGTCACCTAATGTCACTTTACATATATTAATTTATATTTTAATAGATCACATTTTTCACTATAAATATGTAATAATAGTGGTGGAGGGTAAGGTGTCTCAAATCAGTTGTCTCAGCAGGTTGTTACTTTCTTCAGCATCCTCAAGGACTAAACAACTCAACAATTACGGATAGATTTCAGCTCAATTTCAAGTACGATTTAGATTTCTCCCACTAATCTAAATTTAGCAATTGATACTATTCATTATTGACGGAAGAGAATTTATTTCTCGGTAATGCAATGCAAAAACAATAATTAAACATAATATTAGAGTCATTAATTATATTACAGCCAAATGAACTTAAAATGGGGATGAAAATTAACACACCTACTAAGTTTTGCATTCTCCTCTTAAGCAAGCCTTCAAGTTGTGCCTACATTCCTCTAATTCATTGAGAGTGTTTCTTAGCTGCAAACAAATCTGAGGCTGCATGCTGAGATTTGAATTACTCTGCGTTAATTGAGTGTTAAATTACATGATGAATGATGGTGAAAGAGAAACAAAAAACATACTTGTCATTTCATGTTGACGCTGGAAATTGTATACCTTTCTTCTAGCAGAGAAGCTAAGCAGTGAGTGTATATATGTTAATTCATTTTCAATTATAAAATTGGAAAAGTTTTATGCTTCATATATATTATAGCCTGCTTTAAATACATATCAATAGAATATACTCCACAATAGCTCTGTTATACCAATCTAATTAAAGTTAAAGTGTATTTTTGGTCCCATTACTTTGGCAAAGGTCTCAATTTGGTCTCATAACTTTCTTTGTTACAATTTTGGTCCTATAACTTCTGAAAATGTCCCACCATTAGTCCCAAACTGATTTCCATCTATTTTCTGCCGTTAAAGATGATCTGACATACTGAGTTGAATGATGACGTGGCAAACATGGGTGAAATGGATTTAACGACAGATAATGGATGAAGATCAGCTTGGGACCAACAGTGAGACGTTTTCAAGAGTTATGGGGCCAAAATTGCAACAAAAAAATTTATGAGACCAAATTGAGACATTTGCCAAAGTTATAGAATCAAAAGTGTACTTTAGCCTATAATTAATAAGTAAGTCCAAGAGTTATAAAAGAGTGAATTTAGCTATTAAATTAGATGTAAGTTGTAATAAATATTTTAATGAACTTTAACTTGTTTGTGAGAATATTGTTCCACTACTTTATATAAAGAAATATCTATTATTTAAAGAACAAAATTAAAACCCATAGGATATTTTAGATACTGATTAAAATAAATCTAAATTAAATATACATACCGAAAATGAGGAAAAATAAAGAAAGAATTAGGTAAAGGCAATAGGATATTTTAGATAGTGATTAAATTAAATGTAAATTAAATATATATATTGAAAATCAAGAAAAATAATCAATGAATTTGGTAAAAACTAATAAAATATTTCAAAAAGTGATTAGATTAAAAGTAAATTAAATATAAATTCTGGAAATTGAAAAAATAATCAAAGTTTATATAGAGATCATTAAAATTTTTTGTAAATTAATTAAACTAAATATAGATTGTAAATACCACATGGCATTGCTAAGAAAATAAAAAGGTAATGCTACCATTAACAAGTGTCCTTAGGGCACTTATTAAGGTGTATTAATTGCACTCTAAAAAGGAAATTTTTATTTTGAAAATGCAAATTTACCTCAAAATTTTAAAGATGCAAGGACTCTTTATCCCTTTACATGGAAATTCTTAGGTAAATTCTGAGGTGCATTTTTGTTTCTTTAAAATTTTGAGGTAAATTTACATTTTCAAAATAGAAATTTTATTTTTATAATGTAATTAATACACCTTAACAAGTGCCCAATAAAAAAACTTATTTGGCCATGAGATTAATAAAATCACTTTGACAAATGGCTTTATGTATTTCACATTACTGCTCTTTTATATATATAGATAAATAGATAAATAATAAATAAGTTTTGATGATAGAAAGAAACTCTTGTAAATTCTTGTCATTTAAAAAGAATAATAGTCTTATGGCCAAAAAAACAAAGTTTTGATTTACTTCATATAATTTATCTTTTATATATATATATAATAAAAAAAGTTTTGATTTTCACCAAAAAAAAAGGTTTTTATAATAGTCTAATAGATCATATTTAAACAATAGCATACTTACAACTTAAGAAAATAAAATTAAATTCAATTTCTGGATTTGTAGGTCAAACAAAGCCATGTTCAATTTACATAAATTTACATCTCATCTCATACAGTATTATAATTTTGTTTGGTTCCGTGATTACGCAGGCACAAAGTCCAAAACGTGAGAGAGAAAGAGAATAGAGAAAAAATACCCAAAAGCGAGGGAGACGAAGAGAAAGAAGAACGAACTGGTGGGTGGGGTCTTCAAGAAGATCATCATCCAAGAAATTCAATTCGCGTAATACAGGCGTTAGTGGAAGCAACTGCTTCCGGCGAAGTTTCGAGAATGGGCATGGAGAATGAAATTTCTCCGGCCGATGCTCGTGCGGCTCCCGGCAAGGATCAGCAAGCTGCCGGAGTCGGAATTCTCCTTCAGATCATGATGTTGGTTTTGTCCTTCGTTCTTGGTCACGTTCTTCGTCGCAAGAAGATTTATGTCATTCCTGAAGCCAGCGCCTCTCTTCTTATAGGTAGGTAGTAATCGCACTTGATTCTCTTTCTTTTTCTTGGGTCATTGTTGTTTTCCCGCAATTTTTTTTCTATTTCTGGTATCCAGAGAAGACTTTCCACATTTTGCTTGCTCTTGTAGGTTTGATTGTTGGTGGACTTGCTAACATTTCCGACACAGAAACTAGTATCAGGTTATGAAGATTTTGAGGAATGAGACTTTTGTTTTGATCTTGTTAGTTCTTTGAGCTGACTTATGGGTTTTCATTTCCATTCACTTTTCAGGGCATGGTTCAATTTTCATGAGGAGTTTTTCTTCTTGTTTCTGCTACCTCCCATCATATTATATCCTCAGCGGACTTTGTCTTATTTTCACTGACATTCGTTTCTATTTATTCAATTAATGTTATCTATTTATCCGGGTGCGCTGTGATGTTTATTCCTTGACTGTTAGTTTACTCAGTCTGGGTTCAGTCTATCACCTGTAAGTCCCTCCATCCACTTGATTTTTAGCTTGCTTTTTTTATTTTTTTTCCCCAGAGCTTTATTAACTTTCTGATTTTGACTTTGATAGAAACCTTTCTTCTCAAATTTTGGAGCCATTGTGACATTTGCTATATTCGGTACCTTTTTAGCATCAGTTGTCACGGGTGTCTTAGTGTGAGTTATCTACCCGCAGTTTTTTTTTCTTTCTTTCCCATTGTGTATTGCTATCTTACTATTTTGGTTCAGTGGGATTTATCTACTACATGCTGACAATATCTCCTACTGCTGCAGCTATCTTGGTGGCTTGTTATACCTTATGTATAGGCTACCTTTTGTGGAATGCCTAATGTTTGGTGCTCTTATATCAGCAACTGATCCTGTTACCGTTTTGTCCATATTTCAGGTGATATAACTTATTCATTTTTGTTATATCTTCCTTTTGCCCCATGATTACATGTACATTGACTACATTCCGACTTCTAATGTTTATTCCATATTTTTCCTAAAGTTCAATTTGCATATGCAGTATCAATGCAATCAAGTTTTGATGGTTTTAACTCATTAGCGTTCTTAGGATGTTGCTCATGAAATGTCTGTTATCTTTTCTATTTCACAGTGGTTTTGAGAATTATACAATATACATATGGTATGCCAGCATTTGTCTCACTTTGTTCCTAATATGTACTTCCATTTGCTTTATTTGCAGGAACTTGGCACAGATGTCAACCTATATGCCTTGGTGTTTGGAGAATCGGTCTTGAATGATGCGGTAATTTTTCATTACTACTGTGTTCATCTTATCTTCTGTTGTTGAATGCATTTTTTTAAGACGTGGATGGCACCGATTGGCTAATCTTTTTATACCCTGCTGTTTGCCCTTTTCTTCCTCTCCTACCTTCCCTCGTGCGCAAAGTATAGATGGCAATTTCCTTGTACAGGTATTTGAACTTCTACATTGTATTATGCTTACACAAAGTGAGCCAAATACTAATAAAAGTTCAAATCTAACTTGAGAACCTGTTATGCAGGACAATGTCATCAGTCAGATCTCACCCTTCTGGACAAAATTTGTTTATGGTGGTTGTGAGATTTTTGGAGACTTTTGTTGGCTCAATGTCTGCTGGTCAGTCTTAAAGATATTACATTATCTGTCTTTATCCTGAAATTACCTGGTAGAGTCGGGTCTTTAGATTCTTGACAGAGAACTTAAATCAGCTGTGTTTACTACTGCACACTGCATTGTTCCTTCCTCCATGATATGCTTTCTGTCCTTGATTTTTTTTCTTTGGTTGCTTTTACCAACTTGATGTAATAGCTACAGTTTACTACCACACACTGTTGTTCCTTCCTCCATGCTATGGCTTCTATCCTTGATTTTGCTCTTTGGTTGCTCTTACCCTGTTGATGTAACAGCTTGAGACAGCACTTATATTAACTCTAGGTTTTTTTTTTAACAAAAAAAACTCTTGGTTTTCTCTCCTGTATGTTTGTTTGTGTGTGAAAGAGAGCCTTACTATAGAACATGCTTTTTCATTAAAGGAGGTGCTACAATGTCTTTATGTAAAATTGTGAATTGTTATATTTTCAATGTTTCTAAGTTGCCCTGCCTTTGTTGGCTATGCAGGTGTTGGCGTTGGATTTACATCTGCTTTGATATCCTTTTAAATCCGGCCTTCTAGTTGCTGCATATATCGCTATAGATATTTAAAATGTCATATCTTTTGATTTGTGAAAACCTTGACTATTATTACCTATTTAAGTATGCAGGATTGGATATTGACAAGTAAGCACTTCATTTTTTCCCCTTTTGTCTTAACATTTGATACTTCCCATCATATCTGGAATATACTGATCAGAAGAATTTTTTGGTTGCATTCAGTCTTCAGAACTTGGAGAGCTGTCTTTTTGTTCTTTTCCCTTATTTCTCGTAAGAAATCTATTGGACCATTTTGTCATTAGTTTGTTTTGGAAGTTTACTATGTTCATTTCTAAATAAATGGTACAAATCAGTGTAAACATATCATGTTTCTCAGGTACATGCTAGCAGAAGGTCTTAGCCTGTCTGGTATTGTATCAATACTGTTCACAGGAATAGTAAGTGCATATTTTCTTTTTCTTGTTTTTTTTTTAATCTTTGTTGAGCAACTTAATGAGAATCTTGGTGCTCTGTTCTAGGTTATGAAGCATTACACATACTCCAATTTGTCAGAAAGTTCTCAAAGATTTGTCTCTTCATTTTTCCATTTGATATCATCATTGGCAGAAACATTCATGTAAGGAGGACTTCATTTATAATGTGTTCCACACTTCCTTCTTGTAATTAGACATCACATTCTGAATGATACATGAAGTCCTGTGTGTTTTATTTGCAGATTTATATACATGGGCTTTGATATTGCTATGGAGCAACATAGCTGGTCACATGTTGGATTTATATTCTTCTCCATTGTATCCTTTCTTTTTCCTTGATTCTGCCCTATACATTTGAATGTTAGGGACTCATATTAGCTAGGCATTTCATTTCTCTGCTATTTTTCATCCTTAACAAGATCCACCTCAGATATTCATTGGGGTTGCAAGGTACTGTTGCTTTAAGTGTCATCATCATAAGCCTTTGACCATGGGGATATGTGTTCACTTCAGGCTTTTCAGCTAGTTTGTTTACATTATAAAGAGTTTTTGGCCCATTTTGTTGCTTCACTTTCTCGTTCCTTTTGGGAGGCTCTAATTAGATTGTTTGGTCTCTTAATCAGGGCAGCAAATGTCTTCTCTTGTGCTTATCTGGTCAATTTGGTTAGACCTGCAAATCGAAAGATACCTCCAAAACATCAGAAAGCACTTTGGTACAGTGGTAAGGAAAGCAATACACAAGTTATTGACAAAGCAGTGAGAAGTTTGATATTCTGTCAATAGAAATAACTGCCTTGTTTTTTTTTTTTTTTAAAACTTTTACCTTGTTCTTTGCTGATCTACCTAAAATTTGGGTACCATGAATAGGGCTTCGAGGAGCAATGGCCTTTGCCCTTGCTCTCCAGTCAATTCATGATCTTCCAGAAGGACATGGACAGACCATATTCACAGCAACTACAGCAATAGTTGTTTTGACGGTAGGCATTTTCCTTAGTTTAGCCAATCATTAAACATCAGTAAATTACATAGACGTACTGCGAATTATAAATGCTGTTCTTACTCTTAATATTCTGCATTTTCCTGTCTCTTTATTCTTGCAGTATCTCGAAAGTGCATAATTGCTTTCTTTCCATGATCTCATGCATTGTAGAGTTATCTTGTCAATGAGTTTTTTTTGGCTAGATATTTTGTCAATGTACGATCAATGTACTATTTTCAGCCATTTCTCATGAAAATTTACTCGTTTTATTCATTCAATTATAATCATTTTAAATAGGTGATCTATTAATTATTATTAAGTCTTAAATCCAATGTCTTTCTGATTGGGTTAAGAAATCATCCTTTGACTCAACTCAGTTAAATTCCACACTATGTATTTTAGTAGTTGTGTGCGATTAGTGTAATGTGACCATTTGTTGGCATATGATGAGCATATACTTCTGTGTTGCTGGGCTCCTGTTTTTGTGAGCTTTTTATGTAGCTTGTTAGCAAGCAGCCAATTTTTTTATTGTCAAAAGGAATCCCTTATCAGCATTCTGAGTCTCAACATTTAGTTTGTCTTGCTTTGTTTCAGGTATTACTAATTGGAGGTTCAACAGGTACTATGCTGGAAGCTCTAGAAGTTGTAGGTGACAGTCATACCATTGACAGCCCTCTGAGTACAGTGGGCACCATCACAGTAAGTTTTGAAACAAATCACATGGTTTTTATTTACCAAAAGGAAAAAAAATCACTTGGTTTTTATATTGTTTATATTATTTGTAAAAAGCTTTTTGTATATTATTTGAATTGTGCAAGACTTGTCATTAGTCTATGACAGATGAGTGGCCGTATGAGCTGTAATTATTCTCTGCAAGCTTGTTCCAAAGTTATTGATGACTTTTTCAAGTACTTCTCATTGAAGAGATATTAATGCATATTATGCAATGTCATGGTTTAATTTTCTTAGAATATGAGTAACGTGTGCATTACATATGCTGACAAGCATTATAATTGATTCTGAAAAACAAACTTCAGTTGTGTTGGGATGTCATTTTGTTTATTTTATTCTCAATTTGATGTTTATTATGTCTGTTAATCCGTTCATAACTGGGAGGCCAAATTGATTATATTCACTTGTCAATTTAATTTAATTTAATTGTAACTTTTTGTCCCGATGCACATATCTAACTGGTTTAGTTGCAACTTTCTACATGCAAGATGAGCAGGCTCATCTGCATTTTTAATAGCAAAAGTTGTTTCCTGTTAAATTGAGCCTTGTTATTTGTGGAATATTATAGCATGGGATATTGTAGCATGATGTTAACTTTTAACAATTTTGTTTTTTGGGGGCGGGGGACTAATGTGTACCAATGAAAAAATAAATGACTTTCATCTGAATATATATTCTATGTTTGACACAAAGAAGCTGTAGCATACCCTCATTTTTATAATTATTTTTTAAATTGTAACTTACTGTCATCAAGCTGTGTCAGAATACTCTCTGCATTTCAAGATTGAGTTTATATTAATACTAGCTGTATCTGAGGTTTTTTTTTTTTTTTTGATTTACATGCACAAGTAGTTTGGCACAGAATGATCCTAGGTGGATATATTTAGTCTGGCTGTTCTGGATAATCTTGGGTGACAAAAGCCTGTGGGTATCATTTTAAGGAGGTCATACATGAAATTTTTGGTGGAGACTCTGAAAAAGTCCACCTTTCAACCAATTTTCATTACTTGAACACTCACAAGTCAGTGGCTAGGAAGTAGAGGCTTACCTTGGCCCTGCCTTCGAGTAGAGTCATTACATACAAATACCTAACTTAGTTATTTACTTGTGCTGGAATAATTGTGATTCAACAACTCTTACAAACCTACATGATCGAATTGCGATTTAAATGCCAAGATTGAAGAAGAATCCATGTTCAGTGGTGGAATTTTCCAAACAATTCCTTCTCCTTGTTAACTTTCAAATCAAATAAAGTGACTTTTGACAGTTCCATTTGCATGTGTTTCTTTCATTTTTCTCTCTCATGTGGTATTTTTGTCTTCTTCCACTAGAACTTTGAGGAAAACAATGGCTATATTGCTCCTTCTTATGATGAAGAATCATCATCAGGCAACAAAATCAAAATGAAACTAAAAGAATTCCACAGGAGGTATCATCTGAGTTTTGAAATGAAAAATATGGTCAAATATATTTTTTCCTCAAAGAAATACTGATTTCTTTTTACTGGTTTCTTCCCACTTGCAGTGCTGCATCCTTTACAGCTTTAGATAAAAATTACCTCACCCCATTCTTTACAAGCCAAAATGGAGATGAAGATGAAGGTAAGTTTTATGGGTAATTGGGTATTGAACTTCATTCAAAATTGTGTTGTTATCTTAATTACCTGACTTTATGATCTGGTTTTTTCTTGGATCTATTTATCATGTTATCTTTATTTGCTCATATTTGAATGAGCCTTCTGAAAACTGATGTTATGGCTTACAAACGTTTCAAATAATATTGATGAGAGTTGTGTTTTTATATGTTGTATGTATGAGATATACCCATGATAGAAATAGTTTGTTGTGATAGGTGACAGAAGTAATTAACAATCCTTGGATTACAAATTAATAATAAAGATTAGTGAAAAGTCACTAATCAAATAATCAAATAAGGTATTTATTACACATTATGGGTATTCTTGATAATTTTTGCATTAATCTCGTCTGTTAATTAGAATCCAATGGTGGACTTCACATTAAACCATTCCTTTCACTGTATGTTCTCCTATATGTTGGTTATAGTTATCTTCTATGTTATATTTTATCTGCGATCTTGTTGTATGTGATGTTTTTTGACATTGTACTACAATCACCGCAACCTACTGTTCTTGGCCTTAACAGAGGAACCTTTTACTACAAGACGAAGCTTTCAAGGAAATGACCATTACTATAGTAATTCTCGCTAAACCACATTCTTCATCCTACTTGAAGTCTACTTTGTACATTATATGAACCATGCAATGATACAGACAAGCTTGGAGTAAGGGCAGAAACACAGAAATGTCGGTATATTCGTCCTCCTGCTTTCCAAGTTTGTATAATTGTGAAATATTATGGGGTTGCAAGAAATCTAACTCTGACGCATGAAAAGTATATATAGCAGTAGATTTGGTGATTGTGTATGCCTCTCCCTCAGTAGTTGGAGGCTGAGAAATTGAATTTGACCACACGTAGTAGAAGTGCTTTTAAGTTTACATCTAATCATCTATACAGGTTTACTCACCTCCGCATGTTTTATTTAATCATTGTAATGATAGAGTTCATTGATACAATGAACAAGTAGAAAGGCGTAGTTCTGTCCTTTTCTTATTTGGTTGAAAGATGTTGCAAGAGAATTGAATGTTAGATTCGTATTGGTTAATAAGAATGTGCGCATCTAGCCCAAGCATTGCACAGTAGCACTAGTTAAACTGATTTACAAAACTGATTCTTCACCAAATTTTTTTAAAACAATGATCAACATGAAGCTTATTTCCTCTCTGCCAGTTAATCTTGATAACAGCTTAAATCTTTAAATGACATTGTTAATCTTGATCCTTATACCATTAAAGAGGATAGATTTACAAAACTTGCTAGATATTAATTATCCGGGTTAATTTATGATGTAATTTGTTGCATCCATGCAATTGATGATTATGGCTTCGTATAGAGTTTTAATTAATTAAAAAATTTCTTTTATTATTTTTCACTATTAAATTATTTAAAAAATTGAGATTATGCGACTTAATTTATTGCATGATATAACAAATTGTATCATAGTCTCACTCTTATTATCCACATCAAATGATCAAAATGTAGGAGATTCGATAAACCTTCTGGATAGATTTTGCACATATGAATAACTCATGGCTTACCGGCTTAACATAAATACAACGATTTAATAACAGTAGTGTATTTTAGAGAGAAACATGATAATTCATTCTTAAAATAAATATATCTTTTCCCCCTTGATTTGAGTTAAATATAAGATACTATGGCTTGGCGTGCACTATGTACGTTTGAATTAATTAAAGTTAAAGATTACACAAAATATTTATTTTGATAAATGAGTAAGTTTGGGACCAATTTGAAAAATTATAAAAATATGTAAGATTCATCTAAAATAAATAAAATATTTAGGACAAAAAATGACAAAAAAGTGGCGAATTATAAAAATGACAAAAAAAAAGTGGCGAATTATAAAAATATGTAAGATATAGATATACTAAATTTTTAAAAAAGTGGCGAATTATAAAAATGACAAAAAAAAAAGAATAATATATATTAATGCAAAATAGCTTTTATTCTTTAAACTTTACATCAATATTTTATTGTCTATAAAATTTGTTTAATGTAAATTTTTTTAAGTAACACATCTTGATTGATTTTATCTATTATTTTGACTTTATCCGATAAATTAATGATAAACTCATGACTTATAACATGCAATGTAAGATTATTTAAAAAATTAAATTTTTACTTAGATTAAATTTTATCATTAATTCATATTGGATGGAATTAAAATAAATTATAAAACTTTAAATATGAGATTAATAATAAATAAATTTTGGAGGGCCAATAAGGTGTTTTTGCCTATTTTTTTAGGACATGAGATTTATTAATTTTAATACATAATTTTAAAAAATATGCAAAATCACCTATAAAACGGAGGGTGCACTGTGCAGGTGAAAACCGTGAAACCCTTTACCAAAAACAGAAAAGCCGTGAAAACTCGATAATATATATATTCCTTTTGAAATTAGAACCGTTGCAACCTAACGGCTAGTTTTTCTTCCCCATCAACAACACTACCTTCTCTTCTTCCTCGTCTTTCCTTCACTTCGTCATCGCACACTCCTTCTCTCTCGAGCAAGGGTTCGCTATCCACTGAAATCGGAACTTCGAACCCTAATCTCGCTGAATCATATACACTATACGGCTATCGGCTTCAATCGGGGTAAGCCACAGGGACCGACCCTCGATGCATAAGCAATTCTCACTTCGGACCTTCGAGTTGGTAATGATCCTCAATTTTATCGCGGTTTGAAACTCTGAATTTCTCGCAAATTGTTGGAGGATTGGTGTATTAGGGTTGAATTGACTCGTCTGGGCTCTTTATCGCATTTTTTTGTTTCGATTAGGGAATTTGAATGGTGGAAGATCTGTGCGACGATGATGCAAGATCAGAAGCAGCTTAAAACCACAGAGAAGTTCAATTCTGCAATGGAGACGGTTGCCGCCGCCGCCGCCGTTCCGGCTCCTCCTCCGCCTCCTCTTCCGCCGTCGCCCTCTCAGCATCGGCGGCCTAGGGTTAGGGAGGTGAGTTCGAGATTTATGTCTCCTTCTGTACAGAGACGGCCACGTCAGCAGCAGCATCAGCAGCAAGCGGAAGTGGACCCTTTGAGCACTGCCGATGAGAACAGGCCGATCGAGAATTCGGAAACCCCGTTTTCATTCGGATCTCACTGTAAAGCAAACTTGGGAAATAATACTACTACACAGAGAAAACAGCGAGCCGTGAAGCTGTTTAAGGAGAATAGTGGAGGATTAGGAGGAGGGAGAGTTGAACATCATCAAGCTCCTCCTCTTCCTCATCCTTCAAAGTCTTGTTCTGGTAGAATAGGAAATGGCTTTGCCTCTCCTTCATCAAGGCCTGACACTCCCACAGTAACTGTACCATCAAGATACAGGCTAAACCAACATCAGCGTTCTCTTTTGCAAGCAAGTGGGATGTCTTTGGGAAGTCAATCTTCAACTACAAATCCACAAAAGGGCAATTTCGGTTCACCTCAGAAAGATACCAATTCAGTGTCTGGGGATACTTCATCAGTGTGTTCTGATGATGAAAATGGCAGTAACTCCGGGGTCAATTGCAGCATACAGTCACTTCCTGAATGGCGGTCTTCTATTTCAGAGGTAGATATGTTGCCTACTGTGTCTACTAGATCAGTGGATGAAAAAACTGGTAATAAGTGTGCTGTTGTGAGAACTAGCGGGGACAATATGAAATTCCCCACCACCCCTTTATCTCGTTCTCTTAATATGTTATCATCCGTCAGTGAACACTTGCTAACTCATTCCATAAGAGGGGGTGAGAAGCAAGTTCCTTCTCTTGTCAAGCAGCATACAAATTCTGTAAAAGTAGGAGGCCTTTGTTTGCCACCAGTCCCTCCGTGTCCGAAACCAGGGGCAGATACAAGGAAAGCTAAAAAATGTTCAAGTCATCAGGAAGATTTTCATTGCTTAAGAATGCTATATAATCGACATCTGCAATGGAGATATGCCAGTGCAAAAGCACAGTCCTCAATGAAAGCTCAGCAAAGAGAAAGCGAGGTTTGTTGGCTGTTGCCTTTGTTTTCCTTTTCTCTTTTTTCCCCTTAAATACTAACAAGTTTGTAGTTTAACAGAAAACCACAATGGCCTGAATTGGTAGTTCTAAAATTTAGTACCCTTGATAGAATAGGAGAAATTTAATTATCATAAGCAAGAAGGTGGATATCTAGTTCAATTAATAATTATGCTACATAAACTGAGCAAGAGAAAAGGCCAAAATGATGTTTATTATAGTTTGAAACAAAATGGTGTTTTTTCGATGAACCAAGGGTTTAGCTAGTCAGAGTGAATGACTGTTTTGAGATCTCTGTAATTTAGTTGTGTGTACATACTTATGCCAATTTTTTGTTCTTACGTCACTGTAATTGAGTTCATGTAAAGACTCTTTACCTCTAAATTAAATATGAATTTTGAGACTTAGATAAGTACACAGATCTTGTACATGTTAGTGGTATTGTTCTTAACTATTCAGAAATTCAGATTTCTCTTTAACACTCATCTTTGTATATGCATTTGTTCTTTCAGCTTGTCTGACGGAGCTTAGGCCTTTTCCGTCCCATGTTTTGCAATTTACTCACTTTCAAATATTCTTATTGCTGTTTTTTTTTGTCCCATTTTTAACCCTTGCAGAAAGCACTATATTCTCTTGCAATGAATATATCAGAGTTACGTGACTCTGTGAACAGGAAACGCATAGAATTGGGTCTTTTGCAGAGAGCAAAGACTTTGTCAAACATTCTGGAAGCTCAAGTAAGGCTGGAAATTTGAATGTTTTCTTTTTACTATTGCCTTTACATTTTGCATGAAACAATGCTATCATATTTGTGTTTGAACATAACCATAACCATTACCATCTAGTGCAACTAATATCTCATTAAAGCATAATTGGAATTTTATAGATTAGTCAACGATACCTCCATAAAGAAAGCCATCTCCAATTCTAAGTTGTTGCTAAGTTTGTTTAATGATTTCAGTCTCTTTCTCACTTAACCAGGCTTTTAGAAAAAACCTCCAAGTATGCTGTCCCTTTTTGTTTGTTTAAAATAAATTGTTCACTTAGTCTTGTGGTCTGTTCCAACTTTTTTCCACTGGATGTAATTACAGATTCCTTTTCTGGATGAGTGGTCCACTTTAGAAGAAGATTTTTCAGTTTCTTTGTCTGAAATGGTGGAAGCTTTGTTGAATGCTTCAGTGCAACTTCCAGTTGGTGGGGATGTCAGGGTATGACTATGATTCCGCTTCTTTTGTCTATTGTTTACATGTATCCGGTCAAGTTTTTTAATGTTATTTTCTGTCTCTTACATTGGTTTTCATATGTTATGCTTGTCTGTGAATTTGACGTGCTAACACAAATATTCATGCCATAGGCTGATGCAAAAGAGATGGGCGAGGCACTGAACTCAGCCGCGAAGGTGATGGAGACAGTTGTTTTCCATGTCCAAAGATTTATGCCAAAGGTGTGACAATTGAAAGACATTTCCTTTAATTGCGCTTGATTTCTTCAAATTGTTAACAAATGCCCTTTCTTCCCCATTATTCAATGATGTTTCTCTAATCAAAATGATCCTTGGATAGGCAATTTTTTTCCCAATTAGTAAACAAGAATCCTCATGTCTATGTATTAATATATGATTTAGACTTGTTTAGATGGCAATTTCCTTTAAAACACTGTCCTTTATTGACCTGAAACTAGGTCGTTTTAACAATGGTTGAATTTGAATTTATATAAATTTCCTAAAGAATTCTAGTTTGGTAGACTCACCTGGCCAAGTTTTTCCCAGTTAGTAAGGGAACTCACATAGCTATTAACTCATGACTCGGACTTGGATATATTGTATTTTCTCCCAAAATTATGTTGTATAAGCTTTTTTTAATGCAAAACTGGGTTGTTTTGTCCATTACTTGGTTCTGTAAAAATTGTATAAATGATGCCACTTTAGGGAAACGTCATCCAAACAAATTTATTTCATGCATTATGGCTATGTGAACTCATTTATGAATTAGGGGAAATTTTCCCGTGTGAGGAACTATATGAATTTGGGGAAAAGAAAAAGTCCTTAAGGGCTTTTATCCAACTATTAAACAAAATAGAAAATTTTTTCCTTTATCAAATCCATCTTGTAGCATGGATAATGCCTAAAAGTATATGAAAGTTTTGCTTTCTTTTTTTTTTTTGGAGTTACTTTGCTGATTACCTAAAAATCTTGTCAAAATCAGGTAGAAGAAACAGATAAATCGATTTCAGAATTAGCCAGAGCTGTTAGTGGAGAAAGAGCTCTTATTGGAGACTCTGGAAATTTACTGGCAAAGGCATACAAATCACAGGTTTCTCTCATTCTATTTTTGCCATCCCCATAGTAGATAATGGCAGTATTCTAACAATAAAACCCCAGCAGCATTTGTATCATAAGGAATTGCTTTATTTTTTCAGGTTGAAGAGTGGAGCTTAAGGAGCCAGCTAATCCAATGTCATTCTATTAGCCACAAAGCTAAAACTGGTGAATAACATCAGATTATCTGCTCTGCTAATTCAGTACGATGTGATGTGCTATCATAGTTTGGTGAGTGGGGATTCTTTTCTCTTAATTTTTTCCCCCATTAGTTGTGAGTGAGGGGATTGTAGGATCGAGTAAAATTTGTATTGAAATTTTGAACAAATCCCACAAGTGCATTGTGCATGCAGTGACGAATAGTGATGTGTGTGGATGGATACCTCTTCCTGTCTCACTCACGAGATACCAATAAGTGACATTGTGTATAAAAGTTTTGTGATTGATTCAATAAAATTGGAATTTACTTTGTTTCAGTTTATCTTCTTTTAGGAGAATTTATACAATTTCATGTTCACAAAAAAAAAAGAAAAGAAGATAATCTATTCAAAAAATAAATAGATAAAAGTAATAAGAAGTAGGCATTTATTAATATTACTTTTAAATATTTATTTAGAATCAGTTTAATGTGTTTATCTTTTGGATAGAATTAGAGTAAATAAAAAACTAAAATTGACTGGTAAAACAAGTTATATTTGAATTGGAACTTCGTTTTTCTGGGGTAAGAAAATATTGTTAGAAAAAAAAGTGATTATTTATATTTTATTCAAAATGGTAAACAAAAATTAATTGTTAGATGTTATTTTAGTTTTTTTTAATAATTTCTTATCACTGTTAATTCTATTTAAAAATTGATTAGTATTATAAAGTGTAAGTTTGGAACTAAGTTACTTTTGATGATTTCTTTTTTTATCTAATTAGAATAATCAATAAATAAGATCAAATCAATTCTCAAAAGTAAGCTTTTGACCAACAGATTAAAAATCAATTTAATATTAGTCTCAAACTCACTTTAATATTATTATTTTATAAAATATTTGAAGCTAAAGAACAAAAACTATTTTATGATTTTCATGTAATACCTAATAATGTAAATTAAAAAAATATAAACAACTAAGTTAAATTTAAAATGATCCCTAAAGTCTTTAATTCATTCATTCATTGATGCGTAGGTAGTGAGTCACTAGTGACTAATTCATCTAAAAAAATAATTTCATTGAAATTAGTTATGATTTAACAACTTAAAAATAATTTCAAAATACACTTGTTGCTAAAATTTAGCAACAAATATATTATATTTAACAATTTTAAAATACACTTGTCGCTAAAATAGTCGAGCAAAAATCTATTATATAAGACAAAGAGATTGTCTTGTTACTCAATTTGATCCATTAAAAGAACAACAATATTTGGAGAGATATTATTTTTGATTAATTCAACGGAAGAAAAAATGGTTCTTACATGTTTGTACTTTATATGTCTATAATGACAAGAGAAACCAAATCCATGAAGATATCAATGTTGCAAGCAAAAAAATATTGCATAATATAAGCTAAATGTATAAGGATAAAACTTACATCAAGTTCCCTACATCCTTGCTATCAAGTTCTACCAATCATAAGTCTTGATTACATTCTCTCTCTTCAATGATTGGTCATGCAAAAATATTCTCTCTCTATCATGATTGGTCATATATAAAATTTGTGCCACGTATCAAATGTTGATTGGAGAACTAAGATGTAAGAAACTTGATGTAAGTTTTGCCCAATGTATAAATAGTCAAAAATGTTATTTTCTAACGTTGCCGCCACAAAAAATGCTTCCTGATATGCTAAATATGTCTCTCATTGCTCCCGCAACAAACGAGCTCTTAACAACCCTCTTCACGACCAAGCATAAGGGCCACCCTCCTCCCCACCGGCCGCAATATCATGCACTTCATCGTACCACCGAAAGTGAGTACAAAGCATAGCAACTCTACCAAAATTCCCACATCTAGAGAACTGTTCTCCTAGGTTAAGTTCAATGCGGGAGGTCCTCCACGGGACGATAACACCGCAGTGGCAACTGACCACAATATTCCTCCTTAATCTTCTTCTTCGTCTTGTCGAAGCCCTTTGTGCTAGAATGTTGAGTCAAGGACACTCTGCCTTATCTATCAACAGAAGCTCAAGTTAGGTTTAGAGAGAGAATAAATTGAGTAATTCATCATTTGGATATGTAACATAAAAAATTGTAAACTACTCATTTAATATCTTGTATAACACTCAATATTGCATTATAGAAATGGATTACAAGTGAGTTATTTGTACAACAAAATATGATCATTCTCAAATTGCACAAAGCCAAATTAAGCAATTGAGAGGTAAATTCTCAAATACATTCACAAAGAAACCCAATTCAACCTAACCCAATCTATTGAATACAATAATGAGTCTTTTTTGGTATAACAATGAGTTTCCTTCACCTATCTATGTAATGGTTTAGATGAAGACTAATTATATCGAGTTGGGAGTGAACAGTGAGCTCAAACCTAAGTCCCTCAATCTAGGGTACACTACACCAAACACTTGTTGGTAACAAAATAATAAGTCCAAAGGCAAAACACCCTTTCGTGCCCCTAACGTTTGCGGTGATTTTCAGTTATGCCCCTAACGTTTCATTTGTGTCAGTTGTGCCCCCAATGTGAAACGTTAGTTTCAATTATGCCCCCAATTTCAATCATCCACAAAAACAAACACCATTTTTGCACGATTTGAGCTCGATTTTGATCAGATTTCATATGTGTTTTAATTTTCGGACATCACAAACTTGATTCCTTGGATCAATTTCAAAGATTAAGTTTAAAATAGCCCCAAATCCGAAGAAAATCGAACCCGATGAACCCCAAAAAGGACCAAAACGAAATGCAGCAAAACGAAGCATTTTTCTCAAAATTTCCATGTGCAAAATGATCCTTAGGAGTCGAAAATGAGTACCCATATGAAATCTGATCAAAACCGAGCTCAAATCGTGCGAAAATGGTGTTTTTTTTGTGGATGATTGAAATTGGGGGCATAATTGAAACTAACGTTTCACATTGGGGGCACAACTGACACAAATGAAACGTTAGAGGCATAACTGAAAATCACCACAAACGTTAAGGGCACAAAATGGTGTTTTGCCTAAGTCCAAACCAATCCACCATAAATCCAACTCAACTGGAAAGACCCCTAATCCTTATATTTATTTTTTTTTTCGGTTAAGCCATGGGTATCCCCCGCCTATCCGTGTAACGGTCTAGACAAAGACTAATCTCATTCGGGTCTCAGAGATGAAATGTCAGAGCCCTCGCAACAATGTCGACTCTAAGGATCGAACCTGGGTCCTCTTCCTAAGGTGCAACTGGCCAAATCGCTACACCAAACACTTGTTGGTAATCCTTTTAATTTTATTTCTCCTTCAATTAATTTATCTTTGACAATTTGGCCACTCGCTTATACACACATACACACATATCTTTAGCGACCATTTGCATGAACCCAGATCCTCTGTTGTTCTCTTTTGTAAATTTCTGCCTGCAATTCGTTTAATCATATATGTTCGTTTAATCCATTGTCCAACCGCGTGCCACATCGCCTATATTGCTTTAGTGAAACTGTGCATTTTGATAACCTAATTCTAACTCTTGTGAAGCTCAATACCTCGACAACGACCTTGTTTGGAACCCTTTCGTTTACATTTCTCTCACTTTTGCAGAGATCAAATCGTAGTGACTGGTGACTATGCTTTTTCTCTTGGCTTTGTCAATTTTCATGCAATTGAAAATCTCCATCTTCAGAACCCAACCCCTTGGATCACCATTATCAAATTTGGGAAATTCTATTTTAGTATGACGTTTGACGCAAACGTCATACTAAAATACAGTTATAAGTAAACATTTAATAATAATATTTTTACAAAATTTTTTATCCAAAAAACTCAAGTACAGTTATAAGTTACATCAAATGATGCGGCCAAAGTGCCTACCAAAAAAAAAAAATGATGCGGCCAAAGTCATTTAAACTCTCTATATCATATCTAAGTAATAATAAGTAAACATTTAATAAAAATATTTTTACATATTTATTTAGAGCCAGTTTAATATATTTATCTTTTGTATAGGATTAGGAAGTAAATAAACAACTAAAATTTATTGGTAAAGAGGTTATATTTGAATTGAGAACTATGTTTTTCTTCGGCAAGAAAAAATTGCTTATAGGTTAATAATTTATAGGTCAAAGGGTTGCTTTGGCCCTAAATATATGTTTTTTTAATAGGTCAAAGGATATGCTCAATGTATAAAATTATTTTTAATTACTCTAATGTTTTTTTTTTTTCAATCACACCCAACGTTTCACGCCCTCAGTCAATTATACCCAATAAAATTAGGAAACCCAAGTTCTTTTTTTTTTTAAGTTTCGGCCTGAATAGCCCAAGTTCGGAGAAGGACGATAAAACCTTGAAGGGGCTGTTTTGTGTTTTCTCTGGACTATAAAAGGAAAGCACATAAATCTGATCCATACCTAAATTCTCATATCCGTTACTGTATTTTTCAACGACGAGAACATACAAAGGATTACAGGCGATTGGTGAAGAAAGAAGAGATCAAAGATGGCACTCAAGTTTCTGAACAAAAAAGGATGGCACACGGGGAGTCTGAGGAACATAGAAAACGTGTGGAAGGCGGAGCAAAAGCATGATGCCGAACAGAAGAAGTTGGACGAGCTTCGCAAGCAGATTCAGGAGGAGAAAGAGCGTACAGAGTTTCGTCTTCTTCAGGAGAAGGCTGGTTTGGTCCCGTAAGTCTCTCAATCTCGATCTCTGTCTTCGATTTCGTCTTAATTTTTTGTGGCGGCTAGGGCTAGGGTTAGATTAGGGTTTTTGATTGTCGTATTTTTTTTTTCCTTGGGTTGATCTTTTTTTGCCTTCTGTGCTTTGAGGAAATTGATTTCCTTATCAAAGAAAACATTTCACTGAATTTGATTGCAGTAAGCAGGAGAGATTGGAGTTTCTGTACGATTCGGGTTTATCCGTAGGAAGGACAGAGAGTTCGGAGGGATTTAAGGCCCTTGAAGCGTTTCCAAAGCCCAATGCTGCAGATGCACCTTCTTCCTCTGCCTCTGCATCCAAGGTATCTTATCGAGCTACGAATTGAAGTCTCTGAATGATGGAACTTTTTTGTATGATTGACTGATATCTTTGACTTTGCTGGTTCTTCTGCAGCAGTCATCTGCTCCTGGAGCTTTATTTGAGGACAAGCCTCAATCTGCGAATGATGCTTGGAGAAAGCTTCACTCTGATCCACTGCTCATGATTCGCCAACGTGAGCAGGAAGCACTTGCAAGAATAAAAAACAACCCCGTCAAGATGGCAATGATTCAAAAATCAGTAAGTTTCTTCTCTCTTTCGTTTTCCTTTCTAGGGTGTTTGTAAGTTATTTTTTTGGCTATAAGTAAATGGTTGTGAGCATTTTTTTGGATCGGAAAATGGCCAAGATTCAACTTGCCCATGACTCACCGATTTTTTGAAACAGTTGGACTTCATACTTGCCTATAAAAGGTTTTTATCTGAGTGATGAGTATCATCGATTGTAATTGGATTTCCCTTTTAGTCAGCACCTGGTTGTTAGACTTGGGCACCTGACATTACCATGAGAGCAAACCCTTTCCTTCATAGGGTCATACCCAAGCTTAGTCAAGCTAGTGAGCTAGATCTTCGGTTTGGTCCAGCTTGTAGAAAGTTCTTCAATTTGCTGAAGTTTTCCTTTGGGAGAATAACAAAGGCTACACTATAACCGTTCCAAATCTCCTATGGCCTTTCAATGGATCTCTTGGAAATATCTGCATGTTTCAGTTTTACTTTTACATTCTAATAGTTTTTTGCTATATAGGGTGAAGATTATAAAATATCTATTTTATGTCCTTGTTTCTTTGTGGAGCTCCCTTAGTCGCTGACTGTGCATGCTCTCTCTTTTCACAACATATTAATTAGAAAGTGTTTAGTTTTCATACCCTGATATTTGTTTCAAAACTAAGCAAACTTTTGGGGTGGTGAAGCAAGAGCGCTAGGATAAAAAATTTTGTGCTACAATAAGCCACTTTTCTAAATTATAGTGATATATTGTATGTTTAAGACTAATGGTCATTGCTTGATATTGTTTGAGATTTTAGATTATGGATATGAAAAGCCTGATGATATTATAAAGGTCGTACACCCTTAATATATATATATATATATTAGGTACTGCCTTGATGTAGATTTGGAAACTTAGTTGCTGATTTCTCCTTCGATTGTAGTTACTGCTGGACATGCCTATAATGACCTTATCATATTTGACAAGAAGAAAACAATGCTAAGGGAAAGACTCTGATAGATTGTCCCAGTTTCTTAGAGCTGTGCAAGGATTCATATGTGGCTCTTAGGGGAATTCTGGCAGCAGGATATGGTGTAAAAAGGTTTATTAGGAAAACAGGAAATTAGAATGGGTGAGGAGGGAGAGTGGGTCAGGCAGAAATTTGGATAAACTTGCCGGAGGTTGTAGCTCCTCAAAGTGCTGGAAGTTTCTTTGTTTTCTTCTCTCTCTTTTGTATCTATTTATTTCCTACTGCAATTTTAGAGGGAAAGTTTCCATCAGACACCTGCACAGGTAGATCCATTTGCTATTAGTTTGTTATGTCATTTGGTCAAGTTCCTGTTTTATCAAGTACTTGGATCTAGTTCGTGTTCTGCTCTTTGGCATGTTTGGTGCTATACTGAACTCCCTGTAAATGGTTGAAGAGATGAAGTTAGCTGAGTTTAGTTAGAGAGCTAGGGTGCTTTCAGACAGTTAGCAATGTTCTTTGGCGCGATGATGTATTTTTTTGAGATTGTGAATTATGTTTTTTTTTTCATTTACTCACTCATTTTTATTTTCTTTTTTTCCATTGGTTTTTAGTCCATTTGTTGAGGCATTTCGTTTGACATTATCATGAACATAAGACAACCTAATCACGCCTATGCCTGGTACTCTTTCAGGTTAAAGGAACAGAACAAGAAGAGAAGGCTCAAGATAAAAAAGATCGCCGAAAGAAGCACCGTCACAGTAGTTCAAAGCATCATAAGCATTCATCTCCGAGACAGCAGTCTGAATCAGAAGATGACACTGCTGAAAGGAGAAAAAGAAAGTCTGAGAAGCGAAGTACGGCAGATCACAGGCAATCTCGTAAAGCCCATTCAGATTCAGAGTATGATTCTAGCGATCAAGAGAGGAAAAAAAATAGGAAACATGATAATGACAAAAGATACACGGAGAGGCCCCCGCGTCATGACTCAAGGCACTCAAGAAGTATGAATGACCGCACTCAAGAAAGTGATGACAGATATTATAGCAAGTCCAAGTCAGAAAGATATGCTTCCGAAGGTCAATCAAATGGTGATGCCCCTAAAAGGGGAAGAGACAGTGAAAGGGAGAATAGAAGCTTTCCCGATCCTGGCTCCAATAGGTCCTCACACTACAAGCACAGAAATGCAGCGCCTAAACTTTCGGAAGAAGAGCGAGCTGCTAAACTTAGGCAGATGCAGTTGGCGGCTGAGTTGCATGAAGAGCAGAGATGGAAGCGTTTGAAGAAAGCTGAAGAAAATGATGCAAAGGAATCCATCCAGAGCAGCACATCCGGGGGTAGGAATTTCTTGGATGCCGCTCAGAAAAGTGTTTATGGTGCCGGGGAAGGTGGGAGCTCATCGATAGCTGAGAGTGTCCGCCGTCGGACACATTATTCTCAAAGCAGAGATGCAGGTGAAGGCAATGCATTTCGGCGCTGATGCACTTGGATTCTTCTTGTTTCCTGGTGCAGCATAAGTTTGAATCTAAAACTTCTTGCTATGTGCTTACAATCATACCCTGCTGATTTGTTTTATACCCCACGTCTATTGGTTTGATGCACTTTGATCATCAATAGTTTTAATAATGATCTATGCTGTCCTCTAGGATCTCTTTCGTGTGCTTTTTCCCCGTGTATGTTTAGCATGGAAATGTAACATTCACCCACACTAGGTAACCTAAAGAAAATTGTGTACCAATATTGAATTTTCAGAAATGTAATATAAGAAAATATTTTTTCATTTGTGTATCAACTATGAGAATTTCAGATTTTAGATTTGCCAAACTCTCCAATAGCTTAAAATTGTTTGAGAAACACGTTGTGTACTACTGATATAAATTATTTCCAATTTAAAGCGATTAAAACTTGTATTTTATTGTATTTTATTGATTTGTGATTAAAATTTGTTTGAGAGGTATTTTGTTCATTAGAATGATAGAGTTCAAATAGGTTCTTACTTTGTCCCAAAAAAATGATTTTTTTAAAAAATGATCTCGGCAAACTAAAATTAAAAATTAAGGACTATGTGAATTCTTATTTAATTATTAAAAAAAGAAATTATGCAATGTAGGAAGAGAATCTTTTAACTTTATCAGAACTTTATGAGTGTAGATGTAAAAATGGAAAGCTTGAGCTTTTATGGGATGTGTGGGTGTAATATAAAACAGTTGAATGTCCCTATCTTATGCATTAATATTGAATATTGATTGAGAAGGCAACCATATCTATTCAATATTCATTTATGCCCATTCCAACTCTTTTACTCTACACATGTAATAATATTTAATTTATTGTCATTAGCCTTAATAAATAGGCTCATCCTGCCGACACCCTTCTCCCAAACTAAATTTTGTTCAGAAAATAATTTGCTAATATTTCAAAGGAAACTAGTGAAATGCAAGTAGTAAATGTGACAAGAAGATATGTATGTTTTACTTTTTTAATGGTTCTCTTTATATATATATATAATGTCATTTGAAAAAGAACTATGATGCGTGTAAATGCATGAAGTAAGAATTTTAGGTATGCCAGTTTTTTAGAACTAGAAACTAGAAATTTCTTTTATCATCTCCTAGACTTCCTATTCTCAAAGTAAAGGACACTCCATTTACTATATCAGGAAAGTAAATTAATGGAGCTATGTCCTGCAAATTGACCCTGATAGCAATGACTGTAATGTTTTATAAATAGATGATTAATTTAATTAAAATATTAATAGAATAAAATTTTAAGTCAAACATCTTGATCATTCAACTATGAGGTTGATTTTATTTTAATCTTAAAATTATTTTTTATTTTATTTTGGTTTTTAATATCAGTGACATAAATTAGACAAAATTACATTTTAGAGTAATGATGAAATAAATTTAAAAATTTAAAAACTAAAACAGAATAAAAAATAGTTTTAAAACTAAACTAAAACTGTATAATTTTTACGTGGTTAATTCTCTTGGAATGTTTTCTCTTTATATATTATAGTATATAATTATAGAAGAACCAACTCAGCAATAAAGTCTGAAATATATGGGTATATGTGAATGTCGAAGTTTGCAAATTTAAAAACCAAATTTAAAAAAGGACCCATATGTATTCCTCATTTAATATGTTGGTAAACTGTCAAATTACATTATATTATACTTGCGGGTCCAAGCCAACCATGTACCATTCTAGCAATTACGGATTTTTGTTGAGCTTCCAGAAAAACATACTCATTGAAATCTTTTTAATTTTCTTTGAAAAAGATTATCAATAGTGGCAACTATTAAAAGAGAAACACAACATTTAAGGCTTACTGCTTAATTAGGGAACTCTATTTATTTAATAATATGCTAAAATGCATAAATTATTTTAACTTTGATTTACACACTTTTCGAACTTTGAAAACTGACGAAAAATTATTTAAACTTCGAATTTTGAGTAAATAATTTTTTAGAATTTTTATTGAAAAATTCAATTTTTTTTACTATTATTAATCACATAATAATCAATTTTAACTTGAATCAAAATAAAATGTAACAAAAATTACAAAATTGAAAATAAATCTGACTTTTTTAATAAAAAATTAACAAAAGAGATTATTAATACAAAATTAAAATTTCAAGAAATCTTTTGTCTATGTTCATAGTTCAAAAGGAGTTTTTTCTGTAACTAAAGTTCAGAAGATTTTTTTTTTTGGTATTTTAACCTTACATTGAGTCATTTTATAAATCAATTTCCAAACGTTTTAAAAATGTTAAAGTCCATATCAGTAATAGACATGCAAGCTTAAATTGGTTTTCATAATTAGTTTAATCTATTTACATTCAATAAATAATATATGTTACTTTAAAATTATTTCTTGTTAAACCTCTATGCTTTTTTCATATTTTAAGTTCTTTTAAAACATAAGAAGAGATCAATATACTTAAGATTTTTTTTTTTACAATTAAATTATTATATCTATCTTTATTACCTAAAAAGAACAACTTCTTGTCTGTTCTTTTATGTGTTGCCACAAATTGTCGGTTGTTTCTTAAGTAAGATAGAGTGATAGATTGAGTATAACTGTATAACATGTGAGGTGAGAGGACAAAAAGCAATAACTCTTAGATTCATTTTTTTTTTCAGAGGCAGCAAAGCTGTGTAGAAGAAGAAGAAGATGATGATGATGAAGTTCTTCTGGTTTCTGATGTTCTATGCTCAGCTTTTGGTATCAATATCATCATCATCCCTTGTTCAATCTGAAGGCATGTATATATATATATCATTTATTTCCTTTAGAGAAAGATTCCTCTTGTCATTGTGTTTGTGTGTGTATATATATATATATCAAATTTGTGTTTTGGTAAAGAATTAGCAGAAGCTTGCTCTTAATATGGGATCATGATGCAAGAAGCACAATATCTGCAGTATCTGTTGTGTCATGAAAGAAAGTTGTGTTCTGCCTTTACTTTTGTTTCTTTCCTTTAGAGTGAACTATCAATTTAGTCCTTGTATTTTTAAAATGATTGATTTAGCCCCAAAAATTCATGACTCATTGCAATTCAGTTCTTTCAAGGACTGAATTGTTTAGCAGTAAGATGTTCATGAAAGAACTAATTTGTAATGAGTAAAATATCAAGGACTAAAATGGCAACACCTATATAATCTAGGGACTAAAATGTTAGTTTACTCTGTTTTACTAATAGTGAAATATTGTTGAGTCTCTAAAGATGACTCAACTATCAAGTAGTTCTTTCTAAATTTTGTATGTTATTTTAGTACTTGAAAATTTGATTAATGCAATTTAATCCTTCCAAAAGGTAGTAAAATGAAGTTTTACATTCTTGTTCATTGAGATTCATCTTGTTAAACAGTATTGAACTTGAAAAAAATCAATTTTGCAGATAATGACTTAACTCCGAAGCAAGCCAGCATTCATCTCAATTTACATCATGTTCATGCCCAATTCAGCCCCTCTTCAACATCAAACCCAGAATTTTCGCTACCCCACATGCTCGAAATCGATGAGGCACGATACAAATCTCTTCGTTGGAGATTAGCCAACAACAACATTGCCACCACCAAAGGAGAAGAACTAGTAAGCACACCATTGAAGTCTGGGTTGTCAATAGGGTCAGGCAATTACTATGTGAAAATAGGACTTGGAACCCCTCCTAAGTACTTTAGCCTCCTAGTGGACACAGGAAGCTCCCTTTCATGGCTTCAATGCCAACCTTGTAAAGGGTATTGCCACTCCCAAATTGAACCTTTATTCAATTCCAACACATCCAAAACCTACAAGTCATTCTCATGTGATTCCTCTCAATGTTCATCTCTTAAGAGCTCTACCCTTAATGACCCTGCTTGTGAGATTGGATCTAATGCCTGCTTGTACAGAGCAAGCTATGGTGATTCCTCATTCTCAGTAGGATATTTAAGCCAAGATGTTTTGAGCATAACCCCATCGGAAACAATTTCAAATTTTGTGTATGGTTGTGGGCAAAACAATCAAGGCTTGTTTGGAAGGAGTTCTGGTATTCTAGGGCTAGCCCATGATAAGCTCTCTGCACTTGCTCAATTGTCCACCAAATATGGATATGCCTTTTCCTATTGTCTCCCCACTTCTTTTTCTGCCTCTAAAAATTCTTCAAAAGGAGGTTACTTGTCCATTGGAACCTCATCATTGGCAAAATCATCATACAAGTACACCCCAATGGTAATAAATCCCAAGATTCCTAGCTTATACCTTCTTGGAATAACCACCATAACCGTCGCCGGGAGGCCTCTCGCGATACCTGGTTCGAGTTACAAGGTGCCTACCATCATTGACTCTGGCACTGTTATCACAAGGCTGCCAATGGATGTGTATGAAGCATTGAGAGATGCCTTCAAGAAGGCCATGTCCAAGAAATACTCATTGGCTCCTGGAGTTTCCATTTTGGATACTTGTTTTAAGGGTAATGCTAGAGAAATTGAGGCAGTGCCTGAGGTTCAGATTGTATTTCAAGGTGGGGCTGCCCTACCACTTAAGGGTCATAATACCCTAATAGAGTTTGAAGAAGGGGTTACTTGCTTGGCCATTGCAGGTAACTCCGGGAATACTCCCATTGCCATTATTGGTAACTATCAGCAGCAGACAATTGATGTTGCCTATGATGTCTCCAATTCAAGAATTGGATTTTCTGCTGGTGGCTGCCAGTGACAATAAATTCTTAGGTTTCATATGTTCTATATTAGTTTCAGTGCAAGAGTAAACATATCAATTTGTCCCTAAAAGATACAAGAATTAACAACCCGATTCTTGAAAATTTAGTTTATACTCTTTAGTCCCTATAAGTTAGTCCTTATAAAATAGGCTTAAAGGACTAAATGGTATTTCTTCCACAACTTTCAAGGAATAAAAGTGTATAAACTAAACTTTTACTAATTGAGTTGTCAACTCGTGTATCTTTTACGGATCAAATTGTATGTTTACTCTTCCATATAATAATCAGTCCAAAAGGATTCATTAAAGGGAGTGTTTCATATGACACACGCATGTTGTATGATTGTTTTATGGCTTCTAATTCCTATGTATTTCTTGTCAGTTATTAATGAGTTTGTGACCAAAATGAGCGATAACTTGCTATGTAGTTGCTATATACAATAAGTGAAATTTGGGGTGGAAGTATTATAAATACAATAAACATTGAAGATTTCCTGCAGAAGAAGTGCATAGGCATTTGCTTTATCTCAGCTGTAGTTATAACAGAAAATAAAAGAAAGTGAGTCTGTTGATATGAAGAAAGCTGTGGTTGCATTCTTTCAAAGGAATATAGGTGCTTTTAGGTGGGGTTTGGTATGTTAATATCTTTATTTTCTAAGCAATAGAAAACTTATTTATGAAAAGATTTTGAGCTTTGCTTTTATATATGTAAGAAAATCATTATGTGTTATGACATGCATATCCAACACAGAAATTTTAAATTTTTTTTTTAACTTTAAATATCCTTTTTAAATTAAAATAACTATGGAGATTATTGTGTTTTTCTTTGTATATTGCATGATTTACTATATATGAAATTTTCTAAAATTATATTATAAGCATAACTTTATTGTATCATTTATAAGCAATCAATTTAAAATGTTATTAAAATACCGAAAATCTCTTAGATTTTAGTTACTGTATAAAAAATCCCATGAACTTTTAAATGTGACGAAAAACTTATTGAACTTTCATTTTTGTGTAAATAACTCATTTTGTCAAACATTGCAAAATTCAGTATTTTTTTTTAAAAAAATTGTCTATTATCAAGTACAATAATTACTAATATAATTTTTAGTTTGGATCAAATGTAAAATGCAATAACAATAATAAATTACAAATAATTTTTTTTTGAATAAAAATCTTAACAAAAGATTTATTAGCACAAAATCAAATGTTTTTATACAGTGATAAGTTGACTTATTTAATGAAAAAAAAAGATTTAGTAAAAATGTTTAGTCACTCATACTATCTTGAATCATAATAATCTCACACTAGCTACTTTTTTTTGAAAAAAAAAACAATATTTTCAATAAATATCTCCAATTTTTTGTACACTAAAATGCAATTCCTTTGAACTTCAAGCATTCTGGGCCTTTCCAATGTTAGAGATGTATCTTCACTACCACATTAAGCCAATAAATAAATAAAAGGGAGTGAAAGAGAGAGAGAAAGCATGGCATGGTGTGAACAAACATTATTTTATTAAGGGTTTAGGTTAGTGATCTCAATCACTGAACTTTGAATCCTTGCAAGGGTCAGCCCATACTTGATATATAATAAATAAATAAATAAATTATAAGTCTCACATTCACACCATCACATATATAGCCATATAGCCTCCTAGCTATATTGACTATTTCCAAAACCCAAATCTACAACAAACAAAATTGGTAGCTATTAAGCCAGAAATGAATCATATGATCTGGAGATCACAAAAAGTGGTACATGATCCACCATCCAACTCCTATTAAGCAAGGTAATATATATAGCACTCTCAGATCAATTAATTTTTGTTTTCTTCATGGTGGCAGTTGCACTAAAGCTGATGATTACTCTATTCTTAGGCTTTTCATTAAAAAAAATCATGCTAATTGCGCAAAACCCGGAAAGAAAATTAGATTGTTTAAGCATCTTACATCGAGCCTTGAGCAATAAGCATAAATTAATATTCTTGGCAAATACAGATGTAGTTGTTTGTTTGTTTGAGAATTCTTTTTTAAAAAGAAGGAAGACTTTGCTTGATGATGGTAAATTAGTTGAAAATACTTCATTATATTCCTTTTCTTCCATGTTTGTCTATTATTGTATACATGAGTATTTTGATGATCTCTAATTATTGCTCGTCAAAAAGTAACCTTAAGCATCTTAATTAAACAATGATTACAATCAATTCCTCTCTTAATAGTGCATGTTATGCTAAAACCCAAAAGTAAAATGATTAACAATTTGCCGCAAACAATCTGGCTCCACTTGTCCCTTGGGACATGTTCCTAGCTTGCTCCTACCAATAGAAAACATTTTTCCAACACAATATTTCAGGTTACTGATTAAGACAGAGTGGCCAATATGTATAATCCTTTTCACTTTCAGTTTTAAAATGATTAATTCCAGTTTTTCGTTTTCCAGGTATAGCTGAAAAGTTGAAAAAAGTTTATCTTTTTCGTTTCAGATTCATCATACCTTTACTTGAAGTTTTTTTATAATTAATTCTTCTGTTTTTGTGTATCTTGGGATTAAGCAGCTTCTGAGATCTCAGACTTGAGGTTGCACACCAAGTGTTTGTAAGAATTCCCCTCTTGATTTTTTTAGCTTTGCTTGCTTCTTTTGTCCTTGAATACCCCATGTTCTTTGTCTCACTGAGATATATGTACAAACAGAAATCCCACTTACACACCCTTATAAAATCATAGAAAGATATATGATTGTTGAGTTTGTTACAATATAAACTAATTCTAACTGTTATTCCCAGCTACTTCTATGTATAAGATATGATTCCAAATTGTGATTATGAATCCCACTTTCATTTCATTTTCTGCTTCATATATTCCTTTCCCCCTTTTCAGGTGTGCCTTTTAGCCGTTTCCCATGGGATGCATTTCTTCGAAAGTTATAGCAAGATCTATATGTCTAAGTGAAGGTAGAAAGAAGGGTTCATACAGAGAAACATCTAATAATGGCATTCCTTTGCTGGAAGACATAATCATCTCTGCTAATAGCAGCAGTGACCGCTACCTCACTCTTTTATTACATTCTAGGAGTTTTAGTACAAATGCAGCCTCAAAATTGGCGATAGTAGATGATGAGCCAGCCAGTTCTGAAACCATTGACAAGTTGGAGATCACATCAACAAGTCTTGTAGAAGAAGATGGAGAAGAAGAATTGAAAGAAATCGGTAGTATCGATCAAATAAAGAGGTCTAAAAGTTGTCACTTTTTTCTTCCAGAGAATGATGTTCCCAATGTTTCTCAGGAAAATTCATCTGGGTTTGAACAAAATCCTTACATAAGCTCAAGACGCAGTAGGAGTTTTCACACAGTGGAAGAATATGATGATTTGGTAAGAAGGATATGGTTATCCAAGTCCCTCAGTTTTCAACAATGTGATCAGTTCAATGATAAAGGTAATAATAAGGATTCTGGCACTAATGATAATCATCATAATTCAGGTTCAATAGAAGATAAGATTATACTTCCAAGTCAGAATTTGAATGCATCCATTGAGAAGGGAAATAAGAGAAAGGCTATTGCAAAGAGGCTAGAATCACTTAGGATCCCATCATCTAATGAAATTGAGTGTCCATCCATTGCTAGTCTTAGAGAATGGATCCCTCCTACTTGTAATATCTATTCTCCTGGATCTTATGTCACCCCAAAATTCGGGAGCTATTCTTCATCTTCTTCTCTAATGGTTGCTGCTGGTAGAAATGCATGTGAGGAATCCAGTGAGGATTCTTCTTCTCTCTTTAGTCCAGAGTTGGTGTCTGCCTTTGAAGAGTGCATGCAGAAACTTGAAGCAGAGGAAGAAAATATTCTGAAACAAATAATGGATTTAGAAGAAGAAAATAAGGGTGATACAATGAAGTCCCAAGCGAGAAAAAATCATCCATAGATGCCCGGAAACTACTATATTTCTCTCTTTTTGAACATCTACCAGGCAGTGTTGTGAGATAGAAGGTACATCTAGTTTTTTAAATGTTTGCTATTATATTTTAGAGTAAATTAATGATTCAATCCCTGAAAGATGACAGATTTCTCAATTTAGCCCCTGAAAGACAAAACTACAAAATTTAATCACTAAATAGATGTAATTACAATAAATTTAGTTATTTTATTAGGATATTAATTTAAATTTAATAGCAAATCTGATTTTTTAACATCAATTTTTAAGTGTATTGATAACAAAATTTACAACCATATTAGATTTGTCATTGAATTTCAATTAGTATCTTTAACAAATATGACGAAATTTATTGTAATTACATCTTTCAAGGACTAAATTTTACGATTTTATCATTTAGGGACTAAATTGAGAAATCTATCATCTTTCAAGGACCAAATCATTAATTTACTCTTATTTTATAAAGCAAACATGATAAGTAAATGTTTTTGTTTTGTGATTAACTGTTTTAAATTTTTTTTTTTAACATGCCATGTGTTTATTGAAAATTTTGATAGCAACCACTTAAACTCTACCCAATTTCGGTCCATTGTCATGTGCATAAGAATCTCAGGATCACGCTTTTTTCTTTTTTTGGGGTTCTACTTTGTGTTTCTTTTTTCATTTTTGGAGAGAGATGCCATTATTGGCAATGAATGTAATTGTAGCTTTCTGTTAATGCCTTGACCTTGAAAAGGGCAAATATGAAGAGGAAACTCTTACCTGAATATATCACATAGTACTTCTATTTTTCTTTTTATGGATATAGTACTTCTATTTTAGTTGAATTTCACTATTTAATGTCTGTTAAAAGTTAAAACGAATTAAGGATTCAAAAAGATGACACATTAATATAGGTAGCTACTGATAGTGTAATGTGATTGCTTTAAGTAACAGAAATTTGATCTCTAAAAAGTCCGAAGAAAAGAAGTTTTAATAGACGAAATGAAGAGTTGTGGTCTCTTTCGACTTCAGAAATGTCTGTTGCTTGAGTAGTTTACAAAAAAAAAAGGGTAAATTACACTTTGGTACCCTGTGGTTTGACCCTATTTCACTTTGGTACCCTGTGGTTTGAAACTTGACACTTTGGTACCCTATGGTATTCTCCTTTAACACTTTGATACCCTTTGGAGCTATTTTGTAATTTTAACCATAACAAATTTTGCAAAAATTACATATTGACCCCAAAAAATTT
>QANZ01013120.1:107022-122733 GCA_003254925.1 Chamaecrista fasciculata
AATCTTGAAAAGATTAAAAATATATGTGAAGAGATTGGTACTCGATATTATTTGATATTATGAGTACAACAACAGTAATATCCTTCAGGCCATTTTCTGCTACAACAATGTATGATGGGGAAAGCCACTGGTCTTTTTTTTTTTCTCTTCTGGTCAGATGGTGCCACAATACCCAAATTCCTAGATTAAAAAGATTAAACACTTTTAGGTACTTACAATGTATATATAGTATACTACTACAGAATTTACAAGGAGTCAAGATATGAGTAGTTTCTGCGTCGATTGTACTGAAGGAGGCTACCATAGGTGCGATCCCATACACCAACAAAAAGGGATTCTGTGTCGGGGCTAAAAGATACACCAGAGATCTCCCCGAAAAAATCAATCTCTTGCTCCTTCTCAAACCCGTGCTTTGCATCATAGACATGCACAAAGTCGGCTGGCTCAGCCATGGCCATGAACTGTCCATCAGATGTGAAGCGTATGGATCGTATAGCACCGAGGTTACCCTTGAGCACAGCAACAGACTTTGATAAGTTCCGAACATCCCAGACACGACAGGTCTTGTCTTGGTTCCCAGTGGCAAAGATAAGGCCATTGGGATGCCATGCAGATGCGAACGAGTAATCCAAGTGGCCACATAAAGGCAAGACGGTCTACAAACAAAACCGAAATGAGATAATCTCAGCTCTATCAAAGAAACTTTTGAGAATTATATACAACATGGAACATAAAGGAACTGAACCAACCTTTCCTGTTTGAGAATCCACTAGTATCCCTTCAGGGTTGTCTCCAACAATAACAAGTAGTTTACCATCAGGACTCAATGAAGTATGCTGCCGACAAAAAAGATTTGATGCTCAAATTATAATCACAACTCATGTATGCTGTTTAGTTTCACTATTGATCAAAAAATGCGATAAAAATCCTTCAGATAATCTTTATCAACAATAGAAATGCAAGGCATATTGTAAAGCTATACCAATATACATTATATATAGATTATACATCGATAGGCAAACACTAATATGCAGATTTTGGACGCACATACATTTCTAAAAAATACTACTAGGTTTCTAGGGAAAAACAACTGACACTGGTTTATATATATATAAACTTTATATGTATAGTCGTTAACTTGGCAGCCACATAATTCAGAATTTTATACTGACCTAATGAGAATATTTTTAACTTCCAAAGCTCACAGAACAAGCAAATTCTAAGCCTTGTGAAAACCCAATTTTCCATTAAGTTCTTAAACTGAAAAGAGTAACATATTCCCAGAGTCATCAGAAACATAATTACAAGGCAAAAATACTAACACTAAACACTTTCACAAAATTGAATTTCTTATAAGTTCTTTAAGGGATAAACTTGAGTTCAAGGTACATCAATTTTAGGCTTTATTTTAAATGTGTCTATTTCTGGGTAACTAAAGAGAGCCCAATGACAATAATGTTACACTTATATGCTAGATCAGAAATCTTCCAAGGAAGGAAAAATGCAATATCGTTCAAATCATATCAGCATCCAATTTTAAACTTTTGCCGCGACATAGTGGGTATCGCTTATCTCATGCATGGTCAAGCATTATTTTTTGTAGAACAAATTATTTCATTTTCCTTCTCTTGTTCTTCACTTTCCCCTATATCTTAAAGTAATAAAACGTACAAAAAGACAATAAAATAGGAATGGTAATTCTATAACAGTCATAAGCCTTGTTTCTATATCAATTAGATGGACCATTTAAATCAACTGAAGGTACTTACATTTACTGGCCAGGGGAAGCTGAACTGCTTGGAAAGCTGAAATCTTTCCATGTCGAAGTCTCTAACTCCACAATCATTATTTGAAGCCATGAAATGAATAGCTCCGCTGGCAGAACATTTTATATTTAGTGAGCAACTTTAGTTTGCTTTGTAACATATATCAATATATTTGTTAACCCCACTTTTTAAAATTTTTTTTTAAAAAAAACATAATTGCTATCACCATATTAGTTACCCAAAAGCCCAAACAAAAAGTGAGACTGAAAAATATGAAAGACTAAAGAGAGACCTTGGATGATCATAAATCTCAACTGCATTTGTGATTGCATTGTCATCATATGTAGTTCTCGAACAGAAGCTAACCCCAGGTCGATCTAAGTACTGCAAGACATGATGATGTATGAGCGACCAGTCAGGAAACAAAGGAATATGATCAACTTAGAAAGAAAAATAAAAATCTTAAATAAATTCAGATCACTTCCCTCTTGTTGATCATTACATTATAAATTGAGCATCCTAAGGTAAAATGAACTCCACACCATCTCAAAAACAGGGTAAACATAAGAGTATAAATCCATGAAAATCTAATTAATTGTGCAGCAGAATCAAGGAAAAAAAATTTCAAACTAATCATATTAAAAAGGCACAGATGATGACAGTCCACATATTGGAGTGAAACAGCAGTAACAGTGTTTTTATTGGCATGCTATCATAGTGATCGTGCAATTTTAGTACATCCTTGAATAATAATTAACAATACTAATCATTGTGGATCTGTAGAAGAAATTGTTATAGACATACAACATAAGTACCTTGCAAATGAGCTCTCCTTGAAAGCCTCCAGCAATCAACAAGTTGTCGCGCACAGCCAGCGTACTAATTTGTGTCTGAGTAAATCCTTCCAAAAGGCTTCCAGGATGTTTCTATTGGCAGGATACACGTAAAAGCTCAGATCAAAGTGAAGGTTTTCAACAACACGGGGTGATAATGATTATTACCTCACATGGAGCTACATGCCCTGATACATTCAGGACCTCAGATCTCTTGCAATTTAATGAAGACCAGTGAACAATTGAGTAATGTGAAACCAGATAGACATCATGCTTTGATGTTGACCATACCAAGTTTCTCAACTGCACAAATAACAGAGTGAAGGTTCACGTTAACGTGACTTAAATTATTAACAACTGCCGAAGTGGAATTTACAGAAGCAAAATAATAATAATATTTATAAAGTCCCATAGAAGAAAAAAGGTTAGTTCCTATAAAATGGATGGGGACCTCCATATTGCTGCTTAAAGATGAAAGTGGTGAAGACTGACATCGTTGTAAACTTAATCCAGACTCGGTGCAAAGCCATGATGAAAATGAGAAATTTGCCAATGAAGGAATTGAAAATGAAGAAGTTAAAGTAAATAAATTGTACTTGCATTTGCCATGTGTTAATCAAAATAGTGCTACAAGTTAAATACCTATCATTTATTACTCTCTTTTTTGTCAGCATAAAAATACAATTTTGGCACTCCACAGTGACAAATAGAATAGTGGAATTAGGTCTACCATAGTGAAGCAACAAGACACCTCAAATTGAAGTATTTTAGAGGAGTTATCAATACCCAGACTTATTGTTTCAGTATCATATTGTTAGTTTGTCAAGGCCCAATAAAACATATTTGCTGATTTCTTAACTTTGAAAACTAATAATCTGACCCAAATAAAAAGAGTTTAAGAACTTATGTATAATAAGAATGGCTTTATCATTACTCTATCATGCCATTATCTCCCCACTTATCCCAACCCCAAAATCCCCTTTTATTCCCAAATTGAAAAGGCCAGCCAGAGATGAGAGTAGTAACTTGCTGCCATTGCTGAAACTGAAAATTTCTTATCGTTGTGAACACTACTCGTCACTTGAAAAGGTTCAAGGCAGCTCTGTATATTGAGTAATTGAAAGCCCTACAATCGTTATCCTTTAACTATCTGCTCCCTCTGTAGTTTACTAGTTAGGGTTTTTCTCAAGTAATCGGAAGCTCTGTATTACATTTAGGTTGGGATTTTTCTTTTGTTTTTCTTTTAACTAGTGCACCGGTGGCGAATCTGTACCTGATACGTATCAGGTACCAATACACCAGCTTATGAGACATACCAATTTGGCAGTCACATATGCATGTCAGAAGCTCAAGATTTAAGGCTGGGTATGCACACACATGCCTTTCCATGAAAGATATGACAACATAGAACATGAAGATGAACAAATGGTATAGGCACAAGATTGAAGAAAATAAATAACTAGATCAGCATACTTGGAAATGAAGTATTGTTGATTTCACAGATCTAGTATTTTGCCAGAAATCATAATAACGTCCTCCTTTATCTGTTGGTTTGCATTCCTGCAGACAAGAGGACAGAAGCATAAGATCAAAGGATCCCACCAAGATCATTTCACAAATGACAATAGAACTGCAAGTAAAACACAAATTACCTTCTCTGACAATTCCCCTGATTGTGGTATATTTTCATAATTCTTGTATTGCTCTAGTCTAGTTTGCCTATACTTCTCACGAGTAATACTCAGTCTCTCCCACGGTATACCTTGAATATCTTTTCCCCTCCGAGCTTCAGCAGCGGTAGTATCTGTTATCCGGTTTTCCTGCAACAGATAACCAAAGTGCCCACCCCGAGAAACAATGTAATAGCCCATCAAAACAGAGACAAAAAAGATTATGTTAATGAAAATATTGCAGAAAATATTAGCCATACTCATACAAGCAGTAAGGACTAAGGAAACAAACAAGAAGGTAGCAAAAACGCAAGCAAGATGGTAAATATAAAAGAAACCGTGAAAAACAACTTTGACGAGAACAAAAACAAACCCCCCCACATCGATCGAAATTCAAACGATAACAAAGGATTTGCATAATGACTGGAAACAAACCAAAGGGTCATATTCATCGTCATCGTCATCTGACTCTGAATCACCAAATACTCTGCCACTGAAGTACATATCATCTTCTACATCTGCCATGTCATTGTCCTCTGCAGCATAGTCCATTTCATCCCCTTGATACTGAGACATCTTTTCCTACTCTGTTGATGCCTGGTCCATTAAATGAGTAAAGTGGAAAAGACTTAATTCAACACATCAAGCAAAAGAAAATAAGCATGAAATTCTTTAAACTTCAGACCTAATATTCTAAAAATACAGTTAATATTGTCAATAATAACAAATCCTTCAGAAACATTCCAAGAAGTTCAAATCTCTGAAAGCAGTGTCAAGCTGCTTGAGATACTGAGCAATTAGCAGTAACATCAAAAGATTAAACCTAACCCACAAAACAATTAATGCAGAAAAATCCATTTAGATAATAAACCAAACCGACAACCGTATGAACTATGAAGTCGTCAAAGCTCGAGAAAAAGAACAATGGCAGTTTCAATTACTCCTGCTACCACACATATATCTATAATAGAAAAACCCATCTTTGATTCCGAACCCAAAAGGACGAATTTAATGGTTCCCATTTCCCACGAATCAAATCCTGAAACGCACACAACTTAATCGCGAAAAAAAAAAGTTCCCCGAGAAGAACGAGCGGCATACGAAAGAATTCCGAAAATGCAAACTTAAACTCAAAAACAACAATTAAATTACGAAAATTAAAAAAGGAAACGAAAAAATTAAACCCCATTTGCGACGAAGAAAAGCGAACGCTTAAATGGGTTTACGAATTCTGACCCCTTTTTTTTCTGATGCTAATTGAATCCAAACTAGTGGTTTGTTGAAGAAGGGATTTGATCGCGAAGCCAAGGCAGAACAGCTCCTTCGTCGGTTGGATCTTTGTGATAAGGACGGACCTGATCTGCATCTAAAATTAAGCGAGCTTCGCAGACATATATAGTGAAACGATTACGCTTCCGTAAGTGCGTCTTTAAGTCTGTGATAATTATTAAGATATTCAGATTAAAATGCCCCAGATTCTGCTTCTTTATAATAAAAATGGGCTACTATCCAAAAAGCATGAGCTCAGATAAGGGTCACTATAAGTATAATATCGTGATATTTGTATTTGTGAAATCACCTAGCAAAATAATAGAAAAATAAGTTAATGTTAAATAGTCAATAGCATCTTGAATTTAAACTTTATTAATATTTTTAGTGACAAAAATTTGTTAATTGAAGTAATAGATATGTTAATCTCTTTGGTTGAACCACATATGGCCGGATAATTTTTCACTTAGATTCTTTAACTAAGTGGCGGAAATTAATCAGTTTATCTTTTAGTGGAGGACCTGGAGGACCTGTAATAGAATAATTAGTCATTATTTCTTACGGAGAATACTCTTTATTTATAAAAAAAAATGCAAGAAAATGATGACACTGCGAAAATAATCTCTCTAGGTCAAGTCATGCTAAAGATTAAATTAAAAAAAAATGTTAAATAGTCATTCTGACCTAATATGAATAGACAAAATTTTATTTTTGATCTAAAATATTTTATTTATTTCACTTTAGTCCGATAAATTTATAACATATTCCAAAATGATCATACCATTATTTCAATTTTAGTTCATACTTATAGAATCAAAATAATTATTTGACCTAAAAAATTTATTTTTTACCTACTCGACAATGTTTTTGTTGCAAAGGTAAAAACGAGTATTCTTTGTGGTTTGGCCGTTTGGCCCATCTTAAAGAGGTGAACTTTTGTAGGAATGGTGACTCTAGCATGGGCTCCAAATGTAACAATTCAGGAATTGGTAATATTAAATGTAGGGAGGAAGGAGATAAGAAATCTTACTTGAAAAGTCTATAGAAGTATTTATTGGTGAGGTATCAAGAATAGAATGATACCATCATTTTGCTTGATTGAATAACATCGTGTGAAAAGGCATGTGCCTTTGCTTGGTTCTGAGCCATGCTTCATTGATGATTTTTACTTTGTTTTTTGGTCAATAATGATGAATTTTACCGAGTGTGATGATTTTACATTACATGTCTTTTAACTATACATTCCACGATGACTTCTGGTTTGGTTTCCACGGCGACTTCCTAGTTTGATTCTGGTTTTTTGGGTGCTTGGTGGAGTTTTGTTCTGGGTCATGTATGTCCACGACGTCGTCTCTTGTTTGCTTCTATGGTGGCTTCCAAGGCGGCATTTTATCAAATAGTTATCGTTGTTTTGAGTCTGTTGGTTGTAGCTTTAGTTGAATCTCTGGATCTATTAATTTGGCAGCTGATTGTTTTGTCAATTTGACTTACACGAGGATGGGTCTTCTTGGATGGGTTATAAAGCCCCCACCTTCGTTAGTTGATATCCAGTCTAGTGGTGCTGCTTATTTTGCTTTGTTTTCTTTTGTATTGTGATTGGTTTTGCCTTACTTTTGAATGAATTATGTTTAAAAAAAAAAATGGTGAGATTTCTTAGTTTTATTTTTCAAACATATCAAGATATGAATGACTGATTAAATTTAAAATTAACATATTATCTTGGATTAAATCATTATTATTTGGTGGTCCGATCTTGATACAAATTTCCAAGTCTTTCTATCTCAACATTTTTTTTGTCAAATAAATTGTGTTCAAGCAATGCAACAAAAATTCTAGAAAGAATACCAAGTTAAGGCTTGAGGAGAGAGCTTCTCTTTTTTAGGTTTAAGGATTGTCACATTTCTTATTCGTTTTCTCTATTAGGATTTTTTTTCTTTTTGGTCTTATCTTCGTTTAAGAGTGCATTATTTTCACACCGAAAATCTTCTCTTTGCTCTAGACTAATGTATTTTCTTTTGTTAAAGAATAAGAGTTTTAATATTTTAATAAAGATTTATTAGTTTCTAATAATAGAATAATTGTTTGAAGACTCTATTTCAATATCTTCACCGCAGGAGTTAGGACGCCCACTCAAAAGAAATTTTCCCAGTCATGAGTATCTTAAACATGTGGAGGGATGAGATGACACCCAACTAATAAACGGGATTGGATCCTCTAGAATTCTTTTCCATATATTTCTTGTGGAGTTAGAAAAAAAATATGAATTTCATGAAATAAAAATATATAAAAACTATATTTTCTCTTTCTCTCTTCGTTTCTCTTCATTTATCTCTCATTCTCTACAAGAAATATAGATAAAAGAACTTTAGAGGATACATTTCCCTAATAAACACTCCAAAGAAGGGCACCTACTCTAACTAGGCACCTTGCATTACAAAAAATCTCCTACAACGTCCTTAAGCTAACGACGAAGATCTAGGTGTGCAACTTTCGATATCATTAATTCCATTAACATAGGAATTGATGCACAATCTCAACGATCTATGCATTGATGTATTGCAAGAAGTTCTATATGGGAGATTCTATTTAAGAATCCCTTCTCATATAAACACATGACAAGAATTTTGAAAGAGGTACATTCTCTAAGCTTTTTCTACCTTACAAAAAATCTCCTCGATTCATTCACTTGCAATATACTCGGCTCATAAGCTTTTCTCAAAATTAGGTAAGGTTCATGACTAAAACTTGATTTACCACTTTCTACAACAATGATATGCAACTATTTATCTATATTTTAAAAATAAAAATGCATGACAATATAATTATTAGATAAAAAAAGTGTGTTACCTTTTAATATAATTGTTGTGATATTTTGTATAAGTTTTAGAGTTGGTTTTATCGTGATAAGAATGCAATTTTTTTATCTCTTATATATTTGAAGAGGTTTGTTATATGTGATCTTTCCATTATTATCTTTTGTTGTATTTTCAAGACAAATGTTGTCTGTTACTTATATTGGCCTTGCTAGAATATTATAATATTGTATGTAGAATTTTTGTGTCTTTCAATCAATAAAATATTTATTTTATATAAAAAAAACACAAGTAGAGAGACAAAACACAATTTTTAGAAAAGAGAAAACAAATCCAAAAATTTGTCCAGAGCAACATATAATTTGATCCAATAAGGAGTTTTTCTATAATCAACTTAAAATTTTTTGAGCAAAGTCCTAAATCCTAATAACATCTTGTTAAATTTAAGAAATTAAAAATCAATTGATAAGAAAATAATTCATCAATGGAAACAATAAACATAGTAACATACCCATAAACTAAATTTTCAAGATACACAAATCTAAAAAATTAATTTAAATCTCAACAATGAAATTCTTATAAAATTTTATATAAATATTAAACATTAGCTTAGTTATCCCATAAAATAAAACATAAGCTTAGTTATAAACTTAATAGTTTTTCAAAATTAAATTTATGTTTCTTGACATAAAATAAAAATTTTGAATTAAAAAATATAAAACATAAATTTTCAATAATTTTTTTATGCATTTACTTATTTTTTTTAATTTTGGTTATATTACATTTTGGATAATTTCATGAAAAGAAAATATAATTCAGACTAGAAATACCAAAACAAGAGAAAAATTATTATAATATTTAATGTTCAGGCCTGTAAATTGCAATCCTCTCTGCATCTGGAAGCTAATGGAAGGGTATATAATATACTAGTTGTTAACTTAGGAAAGAAAGAGAGACTAAATAGTAAATTTTCTCTTATTTTTAATTTCATAGACTATAGTTTTAAACATAGATTACTAGAAAGGAGTGAAGCCATATAATATAAGGGACTAAATTGTTAACTTAGTAAAGAAAGAGAGACCAAATAGTAAATTTTTTCTTATTTTTAATTTCATAGACTATAGTTTTAAACATGGACGACCAGAAAGGGTGGAGCCATATAATATAAGATATAATATATATATATATAGATACAGCACAAGAAGGAAAAGAAAGATCAGTGAGAAAGATAGGTTTCATCATCCATTGTAAGCCTTACAAACCATTCCAACATAAGAGAGAGAAAGAGAGAGTTAGAGAGAGAATTAGTGCTAATTGCTGAAAATTAAGGACACATATAGATACTGTGATTGAAGAGAAGCAGTATGAATGTTTCACATTATTCTTTTTCACCAAGCATTTACCCTCATCATCATCGTCTAAGCACCTTTCAGATTCGCAAACCTAGCCTCCGGTTTCGCGCTAAATCTTCTCTGGTGATTGAGAAACAGGACGGCCAAGTTGTCTCCGACGAGGAAACGCCGCTGCAGCCCTTATCGGACTCAGTTTCCCGCCGCCTCATTCTACTTCGACATGCCAAGAGTTCATGGGAGAATCGGTCGCTTCGTGGTATCTATTAATGGAAAAGTCTTGAAAATCTTTTTTTTTTTTTGCTTTATTATGGTGTTTAGCTTTGGGAAGTGGGGAACATTTCCATTTTGGGATTGGATGCATAAATGTATTGCTTTCGAGTGGAATATTTTAGGAATTTCTTCAATGTTTTATTTTCTTTTCTTGTGTTTTATATCCGTGAGTTTTGGTAGGGTGCTTGACATTAGGAAGTGGAACAATCCCAATCTTGAATTGGAAGTCAAACTTCATTGCTATTTGCTTCTAAGTACTCAGTAGAACAAGTTCTAGGTTAATGCCTTGTCCATTTTGAGCTTTGCTGAGTTTAAAGTTTCAAAGTTCAGTATGCATGTGGATTTTTAGTATTGGTACTTAGGTCTGGCATCTTACCCCTTACAGAATTTGAAACTATAAAGTATTGCTTCTAAGTAGAAAATCTGTTTTGCTGCAGATCATGACCGGCCGCTCAGTAAATCTGGGCAGTCGGATGCTGTGAAAATTTCTCGCAAGCTCCAACAGTTGGGTTGGATTCCTGAACTTATTCTGTCTAGGTTAGGATTATTGTGGCAGATGTTGTGTCACATATTATTGGGTTGACTGTTCCTGAACAATGTGCTCACATCAGCTGGGCTTTGAAGTTCTATATTAATTTCTGTTGGTGCAGTGATGCGGCGCGAACTAAGGAGACACTCAAGATAATGCAAGAACAAGTGCCTGAACTGTTAGAAGCTGAAGTTCATTTTGTTTCTAGTTTTTATTCTATTGCGGCCATGGATGGACAAACAGCGGAGCACCTTCAAAAGGTTATTTGTAAATATTCAAGGGATGAGATACTTACTATCATGTGAGTATCTTTAAACATGCTGCTTTTATAAAGTGGGTAGGTTGATTTTATTTTGTTTCTTCTCTGCTAGGTAGAGGTTGACAGTTAATGCTACACTAGAAAACTGCCTTCAGTTTTTCCTGCTAGTACACAGACAAACTATAGACGAAAAAAAAAATGAAGGGGTTTTAATCAATACAATGGATAATGGTATATTATGTACTTGTGATAATTGAGAGATCATATGCTGATGTCAAATTGGAGAGTCAAGGTAGATTTGTCATTTCCTTTTGGGTAATGTGCTTGTTTTCATCACATTTCCAATAATAGTTCCTTCAACTATTTCAAGACTGGATTTGAAATGCTTGATTACTCACTCTGATGGTAATTGAATGTAGCTTGACTGCCTGGCTCCTACTTAGTTTGTTGGTATCTTAATTATGTTTATATAATGAAGTCAACCAACTCAGAGAGTTCCTTTCCAAGAAAGCTCAAGGAACCCAAACTTCTTTAAGCTATTTTTTCTTTCTTTCTTTTTTTTTTTTTGGCCCAGGGATTTAGAGCTAGTTTGATATTTTACTTTGAAGAAGATACATTAACAATTCATTTTATCACATATATATATTTGATCATTGGGTGTTTTGCAGGTGTATGGGACATAATAGGGGTTGGGAAGAGGCGGCCTCAATGTTCTCTGGTGCCTCTGTAGAACTAAAGACATGTAATGCTGCACTGCTTGAGGCTACTGGGAAATCTTGGGATGAGGTTAGGTTTCATTTGCTTACACGGTGTCAGATAGTGATATGTTCTTTTGAGATACGTCACTGTCTGTCATCATATTGTTTGTGCTATTATCAATTATATTTTACTACCCATATCCATTTATCAAGTTAAGCTTTTAGAATGTAATTAAAATGGATGACCATTGTCCTTAATAAGTAAATATTATACAGATACACTCTCAACAGGTAGTATATATACTAAATTATTTATATATTTGTCTAGTCGAAGCTTGGTTCTTTAATGAGGTAATCAAGGATCATAATGAGTCTTGTCGTATTAGGTCATTTTACAAACTAGGCAGTGTTTTCACCCACTTAAAAATCTCATGTTTGATAGATAATGAATTAACATTTTTGGAGCTTCTGTTCTCTGGATTCTATTTCAGTCTTAGTAGCCTTTTATGTAGGTTTAAGTATCGTTGTTCTTCGTCAATGAATTGCATTAGTATTTGGTTATGTATGTATCTTAGAAGCCTAACATTAATTCAGCCCTTCTACAACAGTAACCTTAACATAGAAGAAGAGTTTTTCTGGTTTAGAATTCAGTTTCTTATGTATTTTACTCAATTCTGTGTAGGAATTTGGGGCAACAGAAAATTTGTAATTTCAATTACTCCCTACTTTTCTATATTACAAGTGCTTGTTATTATTATTCAATTGTTAAGTGAAAGTTGTTGATTTAGTATATGGAAGTTTGATGAATATTGCTATGTATAACACAAGTGTTGCAAATTCTTTAGTGGTTTCTAAATTAGACGTCAGTTAGTTATTATGATATGTATTATGACAGAACCCCTGCAGTGTATTATAGAATATGAACATAAAAGGTACCTGTATATAGGCATATAACCAAGGTACTGACTGATACAGGGTAATAAAACAGCAAAATTAAGCACTACAAAGCTAGCATTCAAGAGGCCAGCACTCTCCACAAAACCCTACCTCACTCTTCAACTTTTCTTCACAAATATCCCCCATTAACAGCCATGCGCACACCCCTAACTGTATAGACGGTTATGCCTAGTCAGCAGCCTCACCTCTCTCTTTTCCTGTCTCTATATTACGACAAACCTGAACCATAAGTTTTCCCCTTTCAAGACGTTTTAACTCTTAACAGTAGATAATCAAAAACACTTGGAGCCGTTGCCCTTAATTTCAAGCAACAAGCTTCCTAAAAATACTATCTTCCTAAAACTAGTAGTGTTAGATAGTTCTAATTAGAATATAGGATAATGTCTTATGTCCTTTTGTATTTTTCTTCAGAAAGTAGATCCTAAGTATAAGCATGTATCATTGTCCGTGCTTCATAACAAGTAATATTTAGCTAAAAAAATGGAAAAAGTATTTATTCTTTTTTTCTTTTTTTTTTTCCATTAAGATTCTTATCCAACACTGTATCTACAGGCATTTGTTTCAGCAGGATTTGGTGGATGGAAGCTACAGGGTGTAGTGAAACCAAGTAGTTAGCTGATCAAGAATTTCCTTATGCTGGAGTTAACCCTTAAAAAAGAGGGCCAAGTAGAATATGGGAAGCTTCTAAACTATTTTGAAGAAACCATAAGGACTCAGCCCTCTGGCCTATTCAGAGAACTTAGTGAGACTTGGGAATAAAGCGTACTGGAGAGAAGGAAAACGAGGTTTGGTCATTAGAGCTATCTAGTTTGACAGCTAATGAATTGTTTCCATGGAGATACAAGATGATGCATTTCAGATGCCTTCATGTGCTGTTAAGGATAATGACGTAGGTGTTCATTTAAGTGAACCCACGGTGCTCAGTGGTTGCTGCTTGAACTTTGCTTCACTTTTTCCAAATAAAAAATTATGCTTCTGTGAGTGAACATGTGGAAACGATATCAATTATGTGTCCTACACTTCCCCACCTCCTCCTCTTTCTCTTCCACTTTGGATTAAAAAAAAAAAGAAAATTAAGAAGATATATATCTAATTGCCAAAATGGTTTTGGTTATCAGCAATCCATTAGGTAATTGATCCCTTTAGGCCTTTACTGAGGCTGATATCGTGGTCTTAGATATGGTATTTTGAAAACATTGATCACTTCTCTTTTTTCTTTTTTGGCTATATTATTGTTATAAATGTTATTGAACTCTCTCTTAAGTCTCCTTAAATGATCTCAAGCTTTTTGAGGATTTTAGTCTTAGAATATTCTCTAAACTCGGATCGATAAATTTGCGTGTGTGCATTATCCAATTATTAGATCAGTAATTACTTTTCCTTTTTGGTAACTAGTTAATTATATGATTTATATTATGATGATCAGATGATGGTCAAAATCCTTTAATCACATCTGCGTAGACTAATTTTGTCATCTACAAAAAGAAAATTGAGAACTTGAGAAGTAATTAGTAAATAGTAATAGTTAATATGTGTAAGTATTTGTTACCCTTAAAAAGTATTGGACACCATGATTTAGTCATGGGAATATTATAGGCATCTTAAATTCTTGTATAATATATCAGCACACTTTAGTCATAAATAAATAAATAATAAAGAACCAAGCAATAGATGTTCAGCTTTGTGGCCTAGGCCACCTTAAACGATTTCCACAGGTAGTGGGAAAAATAACTAATCACTTTGAAGTGGATGAAGGAATAATATACCCTGCTCTCTTATTTTTTTATTAATCAAAACTTGCAGGCTTAATGTTTTATAGCTCAGCATCCTAATATGGTTGTGTTATGCTTCATGGGAAAGGATGTGGAAAGAGGGCTTTCAAATTTAAAAGTGAAAGTAAGATAATAGAGAATTAACAAGTGGTAAACTAACCATGTAAAAAGCCGGATTTTTTTTAAAAAAAAATATATAATAGTTTAAAGGACAAAACCTCAAATTGGTCCCTTATGTATGGGGTGGATTTCAAATTGATCCCTTATCTTTCATTTGTTTCTAATTAGTCATACATATTTCTATAATTTTTCAAATTGGTCCCAAACCTACTATCAAGACACAATTTGATCTTATTTGTTAACGATCTTAATTAGACAGAGAAATAACTCTTCAAGAGTTAGCACATAGTTTTGTATTTATCATATTCGAACTTAAAATAAGAAAGATATGATCAACTTCACTTATTTGATTGTGAAATGAGCTATCCTCTTTTTATATTCGATTTGACATTGTTTATTGATAGTCTTAAAGTACTCATAAAAAGAAACTTGTAATTCTAAATTCGTCATATTCGAACATGAAATGAGAGAGATATAGTTACATTAATTATTTTTAGGACCAATTTAAAAAATCATGAAAATATATAGGATCTATATGAAACAACTGAAAGATAAGGGACCAATTTAAGATTTTGGCAGTTTATTTAGGGTCTCTTTGGGAGCCTCCCCATCTTAATCCAATCTCATCTTAGATGTTGAGATGAGATGATGTTGTAATGGGATGAGATGAAATGATGTATTGGTGTTTGGATGATTTGAGAGAAAAAGATGTTAAATAGGGTGTAAAATTATATAAAAGGGTATGTAATGATTGTGGTTAGGCGAAATAGGTTGTTGGATTTATTTATTTTGTATAGGGGTATAAATGGTAAGAAATAATGAAATGAAATTGAGATATTGAGATGAGATGAGATTAGATGATAGATGTTTGGTGGTGGGTTGAATGAGATGATGTTGAGATTAGATGCTCTTGGAAAGCATGAGGATGCGATATTTTTGGATGAAGGGTTTAGGGTTCATCTCATTAGATGAAATGATGGACCAAAATGAAAATAAAAATAAATTTATTTTAAGATTACAATTTGGTCCATAAGTTTAAATCGGTCCAATTAATCGATCCCTAACATGTGTAAATGATAACTCGGGGACGTAGAAAATCCCATTCATCAATAATCGAATATATTTATAAAATTCAACAACCAAAAAATAATAAACAATAGTTTGGGGACTAGAATGCAAATAACATGAAAATTATTATAAACATACAATTTGGTCCACAACTTTGTATCGATCCAATGAATCGGTCCATAACTAATCTCGTAGTTTGATAAACAAAATAAGACCATAAATAGTTTTATTACTGAAACGAAACTAATCTCATAGTTTAAGGATCAGACTAGCAACAATGCTAACAAATGGGAAGATAAAAAATTATTTTAACTCCTTTTAATTTTTACACAAAA
>QANZ01013120.1:122821-152886 GCA_003254925.1 Chamaecrista fasciculata
CCTGTGGTTTGACCCTATTTCACTTTGGTACCCTGTGGTTTGAAACTTGACACTTTGGTACCCTGTGGTATTCTCCATTAACACTTTGGTACCCTTTGGAGCTATTTTGTAATTTTAACCATAATAAATTTTACAAAAATTACATATTGACCCCAAAAAATTTTAAATTTTTCATTTTAGTCCCTATATAATATGTATCCAGGGACCTATTTGTAATTTTTTGAAAATTTTTTGGGGTCAATATGTAATTTTTGTAAAATTTGTTATGGTTAAAATTACAAAATAGCTCCAAAGGGTACCAAAGTGTCAAGTTTCAAATCACAGGGTACCAAAGTGTAATTTACCCTATATATAATATAATATATATATATATATATATATATATTTGAGAGAGAGATGTGTGTGTGAAGGAGAAAGAGAGGTGTAGGTGAAAAAAGAAAAAAAATTGATAAGAAATGATAGATAGAGAGAAAATTATAAGTGTAATAAATAAGGGTATGTAAAATTACTATTTTGCCTAATTGTTTTTTTTTTTATATTTGTATTAGAGTATAGGTAATTATAGGTATATGAGTAGAGTTTAATTTAGTAAATGTAAAGAGAAAATGAAATGATGTTGTGGATGAGATGATGATGTGAATGAGATGAGATGAGATGAAGGCTCCAACAAACACCAACCATTACTGTTCATCAAATCCTAAGATGAGATGATGATTGAATGAGATGAAATTAAGATTTATGTGCTCCCAAGACCCTTATATGTACATTTGTTATCAAATTTTTTAACGGTAAAGGGTACATATGCTGTGCAGTTTTTTATATTTTTTTCTATCATATTAGTCAACAAGATATATTTATTGCATGTATACTATATTTAATAATAAACTTACTTGATGACACATTCAAATGAATTTTATCAGGCCATTTATTTTATCAAATCTTATTAATATTAATTATGCATAAATGACTAATTTAAGATTGGTCTACGTAGTAAATAATTTGATATTTATTTAAATAAAATATCAAATTTAAAACTTTGTAAATATAACTATTTATATTGATATACTCTCTCATTATAACCAATTATACAATACAGGTCACAGATAATAATGTAGATAAAAAAAATATTAAATAGTACTTAATTAGCTATGTAAAAAAAAATTTGGTATATAACAATAGTATGTCAATAGAAAAATCAAAATATTTAATGTAATAATAAAAATCAATCACGCATTTTCTAAATATAAAAAGTAAATAAAGCTAGAGGATCAACACAACAAATCTTATTTAGAAAGTAATAAAAGTCATGTAAAAAAAAAAGAAATTAATCCTTAAAGAAACTAATTACTTTAGCATTTAGTCATTTACTATATTACTATATTTATCTCAACAATTTATTTTCATAATATTTAATTTATTTTATCACAACCAGCTGGGCCACTATGGTAAAAAAATGTCATCTCCTCAAAACCAACTTGAAATTGATTTATCCAAAAAAGATATTTTAAAAATACAATCCTGCAATATCCAAGTCTTGTCTCTAATCTCTAATATATATGTTAAAAAGGAAAAAAAACTTCATAATGAATAAAAAACTAAAAAGTATAAACAAAAAAACGTTTTTTTAGGTGAAAAGCAATATATATTTTCATGAGTCACAGATAGGGAGAAATATTTTTAAGGAAATTTCCAGCTGGCTACTTCACCTCTTCGTCTCCCTTCATTCTTCTCATCTCTTTCATTTTCATTCTCGTTTTTCCATCACCAAGTTCCAATTTTTTCACACTAGTAACCAAAGAAGAAGATAAGAAGTTCCTGAATTTCTGCAATTTTTCCTCATTTCAAGTTTCAACTTCATCTTGCTGACTCTTCATTATCTTTCTTCATCGGTTTCAGTTCAATCATCATACCCATTTTTTCTGTCAAGACTGACTGGTAAAGTTTTCTGTCCGTTTTCTTTCTTCTCTTTCTCCTTTTCCGGCCTTTTTCTTTTTATATACTGAAAACCTAAGAATGCAAGTTCGTATATATACGTTAATGTGGCAGCTCGCTGGTGGGATCTGGTTAGAAATTTCTGTTCATCAGTTTAGCCCCACACTTTTCGCTTTTGAAACTTTTCTTTCTTTTTCACCATTCTAAGCACTTTCTTGAAGTTCCGTGTTTGGAACCTCTTCACAAAATTGACGCCTTAAGAGGGTCCCAGGTTTTTGAATTATTAACCTTGCGAAAGCTGGCTGCTGCAATAATGGCCCATGGGGTTTAAGTAAAAAAAAAAAAAGCTTTTGTTTTCGGTAAATAAAACCTCTGTTTACTGTGGGTTTTCTCTAGTTTTTGAAGATGCAATTTATTGTATACTTTTATGGGCATTTGGATCTGAGAATGCTTTATTTTATTGGGATCTTCAACCTCTCTTTCATATGATTACTTGGGGGGACCAGATGAAATCTTTTAGCACTGTGTTACATTTCCTTTTTCTAAGCCAGTTGGTATTGTTTCTTGCAGAAATTGAGAATCAAAATTGGATAGCTTTTGATGTCCTGCATTCAAATACATGAGTAGAGCTTAGTTGGAAGATTTTTTTTTTCTCTATCTGGAGAGGATTTCAGGAACGAGCTTCTGTTTTTGAAAATGGTGAAGAATTGAGCTTGAGCTTCTCAGAGACTCCGCTCTACTTTGTAATCTCATGAGGCGGAGTTACTCTGAGCTATATGTTGAGCAAGATGATTGAGCAATTCATCAACTTTGTTATTCGTCCTCCCAGGTATTAATTTGAATAATTAAATTCTTATTATTAGAGTTTCAATGTATTTCTCTTTGTTCTGGATGGGGTTGGACTGAACTTGTCTAAATCATCTTAGAGGGAGTATTTCAGACTTCTTTTACCCTATACTTCAATTACTGCTGTATCTAAAGGGAAAAACCAACATATGTAAGGTTCATTGTGTCATTGCCATCAGGTTCTCCAAGATGACACAGATTTTTAAAAATTTCTCTTAACTGTTCTTGCCCATAGTTGGTTAGGAAAAGAATTTTTGTCATGTGTTTTAATTTTAACTTATAGCAAAGATATAATGAACTTTATACAAGTCTGATCCTTTATAAAGTCTGGTTTTTTGCTTAATTTGTGGTTATCTTGCTTTGTGTTGATTATTTATTTATTTATTTATTTATTTTTTACTTTGTGCCTTCGTGTGTATACAGGGCAGAATATAACCCAGATCAGTATCTATGGGAAAAGGAGTTCTCTCTTGCTGGAAGAACGTACCAAAGGTTGGATTTGGAGGCAAGTATGGACATCGTTTGCCCGGTCGTTGAATAGTTGAATACTGTTATTATAGTCTATATTTTGCAGCTACATCATGGCTCCTATGGATTATTCACATCTAGGTCATCTATTATCCTATTTTGCAGCTTAAGAATGCTAGGGGACATACTTTGCAGTGTAGCCATTATGTCCCTTCACCTTTCCCTGAAGATACTACTCTCCCTTGTGTTATATATTGCCATGGAAACAGGTATATACATTTGTTGGTGGCCACTACTATATCTGTTTATAACATATGTGTGTGTGTGTGTGTGTGTAGTTGAGCTGCAGTTATAAAGATAAAATTTTTATTAAATGTATCCATTTTAAGAATGGAAGGGCCGGGTTGGCTCAACGGTAAGCACGCTTGCCGTGGGGTCTGAGGTCGTGGGTTCGAATCAGCCTCTCTGCAAAAAAGCAGGGGTAAGGTTGCCTAGTATATTCTCTTCCCCAGCACCCCCACCAAGTGGGGACTCGAACTGGGTTGGCCCTTTATCCATTTTAAGAATGGAATTCCCATTCCATTATCTCCTTTGATGTTTGTGTTTATGTGATATGATGCAGTGGATGTAGGGCTGATGCCAATGAAGCTGCAGTTATTCTTCTCCCATCGAATATTACTGTTTTTACTCTTGATTTCTCTGGATCGGGCTTATCTGATGGAGACTATGTTAGCCTTGGTTGGCATGAAGTATGTTGTCTCTTTATGCCTATTTCTATTTGTGTAATACTGTAATTAATTTCAACTGTTAAATCAATCTACTGTATATTAATGCTTTCATAATTACAAACATAAAGCTTGTTATTATGTACAGCTTTTCTTTTCCCCTACTATCTTTTGGGGGATGGGGTAATGTGTTCATATATTTACATGTTTAGTTTTGGTTTCCCTGTAATGCTCTACTGAGTTGTATGTTCCCTCTGATTTTTAAAGCTATGTAAAGTGTGTAAAGTCTTATCCTTGTTTCCTTTGTGTGACAGAAAGATGATCTCAAGGTAGTGGTGTCATATTTAAGAAGCAACAAACAAATATCACATATTGGTCTCTGGGGGCGATCTATGGGTGCTGTCACGAGGTATTACATCATCATGTTAACTTGCATGATTGTTTTGTTGAACTTTGCAAATTTCTCTGCTGTTTTGGTACTTATATGGTTTGCTAGGTTTACCAAAAAGAAAGGAACGCCTTATTACTTTTAATAGATAAAATTTCACTTTATTCACAGTCAAATTGATGTGAATAATGTCTGTGTGCATGGAAAAAAGCAGTTGAGGTATTCTTGTTGAAAAATCGAAAAACAAGAAGTGGCTTTACAAGTTTCCATTGCCCAAGATAATTTGTAGTTTATAATTTATACTGGGTGTTAAATTGTCTGTTCTCTCAGGCATGTATTATTTATGAGGTCTCATAAACAGTAACTCTGATATGACTATTCACTTTTCGGTGGTATAATGTAGCCTTCTTTATGGAGCTGAAGACCCTTCCATTGCTGGAATGGTGTTGGATAGTGCCTTTTCAAATTTATATGATCTTATGATGGAGCTTGTGGATGTCTACAAGATCCGACTTCCAAAATTCACTGTAATTTCTCTCTCTCTCTCTCTCTCTCTCTCTCTCTCTCTCTCTCTCAAGTCATTCTGTTTATATCACCTAACCTTTTTAGCAAACGCTCAGAAAAAAAAAAGTGCAACTATAAATGGTTCTCCTGAAACTTCCAAATATTGGTATGATCACAACCTACCCAATGACTGCATCATTAATGCGAGAGTGGTTTTTCAGAATGAGATTTGTCTCTTTCATTGTTATAACTGAATCTATATACAAGCTGTAAAATCTTTTCTATGGGTGGCTGCTGGAGGAGATTTGGTGGTTCTAATTTGGGAATGCCTTATCTTATGTTCATTTTCTGCTTATTAGCAAAGCATAATACTCTCTGTTATTCCAACTTTGACATCTGAAGTGACAAGTAAACTGAATAACATTTTAACCACAATCAAATATGCGTCTTTACACAACAAATCCATAGCTGGTGGGGATGACATCCTGCTTTTTTCATTTCCTATTAAGGGTAAAAGATTGTAGCTGAAAATACCAAAAAACGATCCTTTTTTTGCTTATCATAATTATGATTGGTATGGTTTGCATGCAATCATTTTTCCCCATTATTATGTTCAGCTTTTGCTTTAGCTGGCATATCCTTTACTGACTTACTGTCTTCTGTGCATATTTTCCCCTCATTTTGTTTATTAAATTTTGAAATTCTGCATGGAATTGCCTGGATATTAGGTTAAAATGGCTGTACAATACATGCGGCGGGTAATTGAGAAGAAGGCAAAGTTTGATATTATGGACCTGAACTGTTTACTGGTATGTTTCAGTTTTATAGCTCTTATTATTTGTTTATTTTTTTCTTGTTGCTTTTTAAAGAATGAATGAATTGGCAAGTTTGATATGTTCCACTTTTTCCTAGTAAAAAAATACCAATTTAAATTTTGTTACTTATGTTTTTGCTTAGAGATTCAGGCACAGTTTCATTTGTCTTTTAGGCTGAATGAATTTTTAAATAGTGTTGAGTTATGTCATTCCATTGTATATCTCATATTAATACTATTAAAGAATCCAGGTTGCACCCAAGACATTCATTCCAGTTTTATTTGGACATGCTAGTGATGACAAATTCATTCAGCCTCGACACTCTGATCTCATCTTTAAATCCTATGCGGTAGTCTTTCATACCTTTGATGGTGAAATAACTTAAAAGCAATTTTCACTATTCTTCCTTTTATCTTAAAATATTTAACTGTTTCAATTTTTAGGGTGATAAAAATGTTGTGAAGTTTAATGGTGATCACAACACTTCTCGACCACAGTTCTTCTATGATTCAGTGTCCATTTTCTTCTACAATGTCCTCCGCCCTCCTCAAGTATCCAGTACTCGGAGTAGACTTGGGAAATATTATGATTTGGGGGATTTGAAGATTGGTTCCGATGTAGACAAGGTAATTTGCATTCAATTTTTGGAAGCTTGAACATATTATTGTATTCTGCTCTATTAAACTTTTTGTTTCAACCGTACTGATTTCTTCCCCTATGGTACCTGTTACTCAATTTATTGTATTCACTTCAAGTGCACATATCTATCAACCAATTAATGAAGAGGAAATAACTGCTTATTTAAGGAAGAGTACTTTTTTTATATATATTTTTTTCTATAGTAGAAAGAAGCAAGAAATTGAAGCTCCTCTTTTATAGCAGAAGCATAAATTTTTTTTTTCTTGGACAAGAATACCCTCACTGAAAATCATAACTTGCATAATTATCCAACCTTGTCCTCTTATTAATCTTGCTCTATCTATCACAAAGAATAATCTGTAATGTCCTTCTCTTGATCCCTTAGACCTAGAGGAAAAAGGAAAGAATAGTGATCATCTGGCCTTAATTGCATGTGCATGAAATCAATAATTGAAGTTATTCCAATAATAATTAGCGTTAATTATTGTGTTGAGCCATCAACTTTGATGTCACTTGGTAATTATTCCATAGATGGTTCCTTACGTACACGTGGTTTTGACTGTTTATCAGTATTAATATTATATTTCAAAAACATAATTTAATTATTCTTTGCTTTATTTCTCTAGAGCCTATTATACGATATTATTTCTAGCCTGCGATCTGCAGCTACGGGTGCTGCAAGTTCATCGTCTGCTCCTCCATCTGTTTCTACCTCAAAATCAGTTGATGAACTTTTTTCCGATGTTGCTGCTGTAACTACTGTTGTGGTAAGTATCCCTTCAAGTTATTTTATCTGTGAACTCGTTCTTCGATTAAACATGGAACAATTCGATTTGTGTATTGCAGGATCCTATGTTCAAAGAGGACACCAAGAACGGCAATGATGAACCTTCACATGTGCAGGTGATCCTATCGAATACCATCTTTGGGATCAGAAACTTTTTAGCTTCAGCTATAATAATATTGGATATCTTAGTCCTTAATTAAACATGGATCAATTCCATGTGGTAGTTAGCAGTTTAGCACTTTGAACACTACAAAGTAGGGATGACAAAATACCCACATCCAACAAGGACCAGAAATTTTACCTTCCGAGTCCGGGACCAGGTTTAGGTCCAGTGATAATAGTAAATATTTATTTTTAGTTATAAAAATAATATTTTTAAATTGTATATGTTGATAAAATATAAAATTGTAATGATAAAATGTTAAATATTTCATATATATTGAAGTAATATCAATAGATATTCATACTTATGGTTCATTTTTTTATTCATGGTAGTTAAAGATGCAAAAAGTTGATGAAATTAAGTTTTGTATTAATAAAAATAATTTTATTTTAAAATTTCTCCCAGTCTGGATTTGACTATTCATAGGATTCAGGAATGGGGATTGATTTTGACACTTGTCCATGTCCCTGGTCTAAGTTTGGGGATCATAGTACTTTACTCATACCCTACCAATGATTTGACTATTCGTAGGAATCAGGAATGAGGATTGATTTTTTTACTCATACACTACAAAGTGCTTTGCTACAATGATATAAACTTATGGGTGTGAAGATATTTATTGTTAAGTACACCTTTAATACTCTTCTTTTCCCCTAAAATCTTCCATATATTTGGTAAACCAAGTTTTTTACATTTCCTTGGTGATGTTTCTAGAAGACTTGGACTTATAATGCATATTATATTGTGTAACCATTGCCTTATAGGAAATTCACTGCTAATCATTTTACAGGATAAGCTTATTGGTCAGACCGAAGAATGTTGCTCATATACTAGCTCAAACCGAGAAAGTTGGGGCAGATGTTCTTCTTTAGGAGGTAGTGATGAAGAATCTTATGCAGATTTCAGGGCTGATAACAACTGCTCTCAGGTTTTCCCCTTCACTCTCTCTCACACATACTCAAATATACGCATGTAGGCATATCTTTGAAGTCTTTTTTTTTAGCAAGATTTTGCAGCACTAATGCATAAAAAAGACTTTAGTTAAGTTCTTCAAGTATTTGTCATAAAGTTTCTCAATGAAATATGAATTTTTAACCTCAATTGTTTATTGTAATTTTAATGCAGTTTAAAACTACATCAAATTTGTCATTAAATTTTAATTGATATTTTTAACAAAAGGATCAAACTTATTGTAATTGTATTTTTTAAAGACTAATCTGTATGTTTTCATCACTCAGCATTAAATTGAGACATCTATCATCTTTCAGGTACTAAATCATCAATTTACTCAAAACAAAATATGTAAATCATATTTGGCCAAAAAAAAATATGTAAATCATAAGATATGGGGAAATAGCTATAGGTATCATGTAATGTAACTGCATCTTTTCATGAGCAGCTTGTTCTTCTTCGGAAAGATTGTATAAAATTCTTTACATGTTGTCAAATTTATACTTAATTGTACCACATGTTACAAAAGTGTTTGACATGACCAATTATAGGATAATTGACAAATTTGATAGCAAAGATCTAAAGAACTTTATCTTGTTAGCTCTGGCAATTCATGTATTGACACAAATTTTGGGTTGATGTGCTTTGCTACGGCCAGAATACTCTCGACGTGTTTGCAACTCCTCTACGAAGCATGAAAGAGAAATCTTTGGATGTCAAAGAAGATGAGGAAAAGAAAGAGAAGAAGAAGAAGAAGACCAAGAAGACCAAGAAGACAAAAAAGAAGAAAAGTGAAAGTACAGAGGCAAAGAAGGCCAAAAGTGACAAACTTGACAAATGGGAAGCCCTAAGTAGACGCTTCAAGCTTTGCATTCTAAAGGGAGCAACACATAGAAGGCGTGGCTCCTCTTGATTCTTCAACTCTAACCCCTTGTGCTTGTAACTTTATCATATGCTTGTTGAGCATTCTTCTCAAAACATTTTAGGTCTATTTGTTGTCTGTAATTTAATTTGTGTCCTTCCTTGGTACTAAATTATCTTTAGGATTTAGTTAACAAGGAAATGTATTCTCTTAACTAATAGGGAAAGGCTTCTCTTTTCTTGTCTCTAGTAAATTTCTTTGTTTTTTTTATTTTAAATTGCTCTTTTCGTCTCTAAAATATTAATTGTGACTTGAATATTTTAAATTTAATTTTTAATTATATTTTCTAATAAACCATGATAAGGATGATATGGTTATTATAGCAAATAGCTGTCAAAATGGATCATTCTCAAATAGCAGACCCATAGTTTTATTATATTAATTTAATGTTTTTCTTAAAATATTTTATAGATTTTTTAAATACAAACAAAAACAAAAACTGAGTTAAAAATGTTTTTTCAATAAAAGATGATGAATATAATATAATGATGAAGAATGCCAAATGATGAATAATATTACAAAATTTATTTATTTATTTTTATTATCATTAGTTATTTTGTTATATATTATCTTGTAATTTTTTTTAATAATTTTAGTTTGTATTACAAACTACAAAGAGTATATAATTTAATTTTTAATTCTATTTACATTAAAAAAAAGTTTTTCAAAAAAAAATGAAGGCTCAGCCCATAGGGTCAGCATTAAATTCTAATGCGACCGAATTGGGCTAAAAAAATTTAGTCCATTTTTAGATTGAGCTTTTTTAAACCCAACTTTAATTAAGGTTAAACAGGTTCTAGCAGGAGAAATCAACTAAATTCACGTAACATCTCCGAAAGTAATTAAAGCCTGGGAATTTAGTCATATATAACCTAATAACATTAGAAATCTATGATGAACCGGTCCTTTGATCTATTAAGAAGTACAATTCACCCCAAAAACTAACCACCCTAAATGATGAAGTCCTAATTCACATTCTTCATATTATACTGAATCACAGATTGCTACCACCAACCTTCTCCATTTCCTCATTACTCCTAGTAGACATGCCTAAGGATGGATCAAACTGCTCTTGAGTAGGGAAAACAGTGATTAATGGCTGACATGAAGACATGCTTGACTCAAGTATCTGATGTGGAAGCACCATGTCTGGTTTACAATAAGCTCCATCCATGCTCACCAGTTGTTTCTTTATCGATCTCTCCTCTTTAGGACTCTCGGTATGGGAACCAACATGGCAGCTGGAATCCGGTGTCAGTGGTTCGTGGTGAGAAGAAAAGGATTCATCGATTGAAAGACTCTTTGCTGGAGCACGCTCTTTACCAGCTTTTTCCTGAAGGGGGCACTCGGATGTTGGGGCAGGGGTTGCCGGGTCAGTCTTACTGTCAATGTCTTGGCAGACATCAGCAGGCATTGTGGCTGCATCCCCCGAACCCGGTGCTTCCGAGAGAACCCCGGTGAGACGCTGTTGCTCTTCAATTATCTTCTTCAAGTATTTACCCTGAGCTTCAATCCGCAATTGTAGCTGTCTTTGAACCTGTTTCACATAGACATCATAGATTACCATGATTCATCATTATTCCACCTGTTGTGATTTTGTTACAATAGATAGAAGACTGGAAAACGTCAAGGAGGACATCTGGACGTGGCATTTTTAATACACAACAAGATCATGTAGAACTCTCTTGGATTTCCCCCTAGATTTGCTTGTATATAGCAAGCATGTAATATTGTCCAAAACATTCCAAATTGTATGATCATCTCAAGTTAAATATGATACATAAATGATAATTTATCTTCTTTTTTTTTTTTCTCTTTTTATGAGCTTACTCACTTTTGCTGCAACAGAATTACCCAATGCAGTAACTTCATGAAACAAAATATGACCTCTCCTGCTGCAAGAATTCTCAAAATGTTTTACTACACTACCTGACAAGTTTTCTTCAAATAAACACCTAGTTAACATGTCATACGTAACCCAATGCAAATGAATTGCATTCATGTTCTTCTTACTCCAATGGAATTGCCTTAACTCTATTGCACAAAAATAGGTGTGTAGATGTGTATTTACAAGTTTGTATTTCGAAAGCTTAATAAACGAGATGGCATATGTTAAGTGAAATTTCAGAGACACAAACAAAACCAAGTATATTAAAATTCCTTGTCTTCTGCACAATATATTTTGGCCCTTGCCCTACTAAAGAAGGTTATCTTACCCACTAAACTTGAACCGTGAGAAGATATTCACAGATCATAGCTTGGGTAAAATATAGAGACACTCATAATTTATAAAATGAAAACCAATTTGAGAGAGCAACATAATGACAACAAGAAACAACTTCATCTCATGTAGTGATTAAATTCAATAGGATTGAACTAAAAGAATCCTAGCACATAACTAGCTAATGCAATATACCAATTAGGTGGTACAAGGAAAAACTTACCTCTAATTGCTCATGTAATCGCTTCTGCACCTCCATTTGCAGCTTCAGTGCTTCAGTTATTTGCATCCCTCTGCAAATAGATGGACAATCCCACTTGTAACTTTTCTAATTTATCATATATCTGACATGTTTTAATGCAACAATACTTGATTTCCACTGAGATAATATAGAAACAGCTTTTATTTTCTATATTGTTGAGGTTGGCTTAGATTTGACTCCAGGATGAAAATGTATATCAGATGAACAAAGTTTACCAGTAACTAGTATAGTTATTTTATCACATGCTTTCAAAAACATATACAGGCTATTCTAATTCATCCATCAAAAGTGGCATTTATACTCACGATGAACCATCTAGGTTGGAAAGCATATCCCCTGTTTCTTTCTTGTCAGCTTTTTTTCCTTGCATCAATAGTTGAAAAAGTATTACAAAAAAAATCCAAGGGAACATTTATAGAATAATACGATCAGGAAGGTTATAAATTAAAAGTTAAGGAACAAGTCTAGTCAAATAAAAAGTAAAAGCTAAATGCATTAACATTTGAAAATACAACTATAAACTAGACCTACCATCAGATGAGGAGTCAGGGAGGTATTTAGCAAGTCGGTATTTCTGGAAGCATCAGACAAGCAAAGTGAATAAAGATAACCGGTGGACAATACTGATTATAACGTTCAGCCCTAAAACACACATTACCTGCAGATGGCTTTTGACATGATATATTGTTAACCCTTGTACACCCATCACTCTGAGGACACCCTTAGGTGTGGCACCTGGGAAAAGGGTACAAGAAACTTAAATTCTATTTTGATGCATGTAATTTCATGCATATCTTGATAAGTTCTTCATCCAATATTATGGAGATCCAGCCGACAGATTTATTAGACATCTGATACACATGTGCCAGCGGATCTTCAAATTATACTTATATACTGTCCAATCCATCTTATACAAATGAGTTACTAGTTTAAGTATTTAACCCTTCAAATGAGTCATTGGGTAGCCACAACCATCTGTTAAACTTTTCATAAAAGGAGTTGCTTATTTACACAACTCACACTGCACACATATGAGAATATATATATGGGCCTGTTTGATTTCCATCTCTAGAAACAACTTATTGAAATTATTTTGAGAGTTCAAAACATCCCACAATAGTTTTTTGTTTTTTAGATTTGAAAAACAATATTTGATGTCTTAAATTTTAAAATTAAAAAAAAAAAAAGTGTTATGAAACATTTGTTTTGTTCTTAAAAATAGAAAATTGCTTTAGGGAAAAGAATCAAAAAGGCCCTATATATTTTTGTCACTGAATTTGTTCCAAAATTACAATTTAGTCCTATGGTAATGAAAATACATATTTTGGCCCCTATTTTTCTTTTTTACAAATGTTGACTATTTAGTTAACATTAATATTTGTAGAAGAAAAAAACAGGCACCAAAACTGTATTTCCAATATCCAGTGACTTAATAGTAGTTTTAGGACAAAGTTAAGGATCTCTCTAGAGAGAAGAAACTAAAAAAAGCAAAGATGCTGTAAAATTTTAACAGCTAGTAAATGTGCAATATTGAATGTAAGAACTAAGAAAACAACTAGGCACTTTCATTTTAATAACTGATAAAAATTAGGGTCAAGATTCTTCTACGTAAGCTCATGTCTTATACTGAAAACAAAACAACATGAAGAGAGCATTCCACTCCCCAGCTAACCAAATATAGGATAAGGAAACTCACGATCTGGCCCACCAAGTTGTGCAACAGCATCAACAAAGCGTTCATGGAGCTCATGTGTCCAGCGTAAACGTTGCTTCGAGGTTAGATTAGGATTCTTGGTGAGACTGTTCCCTCCATTGACTGGATCCATTGTACTTCCACCACAATCTAATTGCTGACCATGAAACAATGAGTTGCTGACAACTAGACTTGAACTAGGAACAGTCTTGGGTTGATACATGTGTCATTGAGCTAACCCACACAAAAGGAGATAGCAAATTAAAGTATGTGAATTATAGCTAACATTTCAAACTTCATTGTAAATAGTTTAAAAAGCACACACGAAAAAAAAAAAAAAAAAAAAAANAAAAAAAAAAAAAAAAAAAAAAAAATCGATGAGGAATTTGGGATAAATCAGACATGCACTTGAATAGAGTTGATCATGTTCAGGCTTCACTCTATATAGGGCTTTGTTGGACCTCAAACTTGAGACCTTCAAAATTGACAAAATCAAAGCCCTAAGCCTGAGTGATGATCGAAAATATCATCTCTTTTCTGCATTTATGCCATTTTGACATCGAAAATGAATCACAATAAATGCATAACTGTTTTCCATTATTGTTTCAAGGAGATGTCAATTTCTCATATAAGCAACTAGACAAACGTTTTTAATGAATGAACACCGTTTAGGTCATGCAACAATTAATTGAACTCCATTGCATTATAACCAGAAAATAACCATGACATTCAGTCTAAATTTAAAACTGAATAAATTTTGGACTCCCCAAGAATTTCAACACGATTTGATAATTACTTTTTAAGATGTGCACTTTCTAGAAATAAGGGTGAGTGGCAAAGAGATCATTTTTCTGGCGCATCACCAAAAGTTGAATGCATTCCATATCTGGAATCTGGATATTATAGACACAAAATGAAGGACTAGATAGCATTCATAACAAAGTATCTATAACAGGTATGACTTTCAAAATATTATCCACTTCTGCAACATTTAAATTACCTTCTCACTATAACGGGAATTACACTAATTACATAGCATCTATAAGCCATAGTATAGCTAAAGTAGATAAAAGCCGCTCCATTTCTTGAATCCATATGATAAGAAATTTACACGATTCGAGATAATCATTCACAATCACACCCTCTGTCTTTAGGAAGAAGAGAAATCTTTGAAGGGGAAAAATTGTAGGATGAAAAACAACTTAGTTAAGGTTGAGGCGTTGAGCTCTCCTTAAATTTAGAAGAACAACAAAAAAACAAGTACACAACTAACACAAGCATTATTCTTAATCTTGGATGAAAAAAATTTAAAAAGAAAAGGAACAAGCATCATTGTTACTTGCCAGTACAATTTTTTCAAGAAGCAACTAAGGCAAATTTAGAAAGTGTTAAAGTTGACTAGTTTATGTTTTCATCGTCTAAACACCTCTGAATCAGGAAACAAGCTCAAAATTGACCATTCAACAGTTATACCAGCTGAAATGACAGAAATCCATGATATAACCAAACAATAGCAAATTAGGGTTTTGGCCAAAAATAAAAAAGGACACAGACAAAGTTTGAAAATCCTCTGATGTTCAATCCGATTGACAGAAATGCCAGATTCCTCTACACCAAGCATACAAAATTGAAAATGAACAAGGCGAAAAAGTGAAAGTCAAATCGCAAAAATGAAAATGAAAAAAAAAAAAAAAAAGAAGTAAAGACCAGCTGAAGAAGAAACAAACCAAAGGGTCAAAGAAAATGCAGAAGCAACAGGAAGAGGAGAAAAAAAAGCAGAGAAATAATTGAGAATCAAATAAAAGAAACAATAATAATAATAAAGGGAGAAAGGAAAGGCGTGTACGTACCAGATCTAAGAAATGGAAGGCATAATAAGAAAGAAAAACTTTAGCTTGTTGAGGCCTTACTTCCTCCTTCAATTTCGGAGTGTAATGAAAGTGTAGTGTCTCTATCTCTCTCTAGAACGTTGGAATACACAGAAGTGAAGAGAGAGAGACGTATGAGGAGTAGGACCAATGAATGAATGAAGCAGTAACAACAATAAATGTAAAATGATAATAAAAATAAATAACAAAAACAGACAGAGAAACTGAGAATGACTGAAAAAGTGAAGAAAGAAAAAGAAGAAGCAGTATTTGTATTTGACCACAAAAAACATCACCACCCAACTAACCCACGTTTTTCATTTCAATATTTATTGCATTTCTATTTTAATATTTAAAAATTGGGAATACAATACAATTTAATTATGTAAACTTGTTTTTTTAAGATACTAATTTGTAGAAAAAAAAATAAAAGTGTATTAATTTCATAATTTTCAAAGATTAAGAAGATAAAACTAAATTTACAAAAACTAATTTTTTTTTTGTCGAAAAGTTTAAGTGAGTTGGGCCCCGGGATTCACCAAGGCCAAGGCCTCTCCAGGCTCTATGAGAGCTTAAAGAGGTACTTACAGATCGCTTATCAACAAGTTCCTCACATCGGAAGTGGGAATCGAACTCATAACCTTGTGGGTTATGAGTTGACTTCTTACCAATTGGGCCAACCTTTTATTTATGTTTAAATGTCCATAATTCAGTTAATATTTATAATAATTTAGGAAAAAACTAATTATAGGGTCCTTATAGTATATACAAATTTTAAATTAGATCTGTTTTTAAGAATAAGTATCTATATTTTATAAATGTTTATATATATATATATACATACATAAATTTAAACTTGGATACTGACCTTTTTTGTGGTAGGTTGGATACTGACTTTTCCAATATTACTATTATATAATATGAATTAATATTTATTTCTTTCTTTCAAAAAAAATTAAAATCTTGAAAATTAAATTTTAATATTTCCATAAACCTATATTTTTAGAAAATAAATTTTATAATTTTATTCTTAATAATAAAAATTAGCAAAAATATAGATTATCCTTTATCATTTTTAGTGATTCAAAAAGTCTCTTACACAAGTTTTATATATTTTACCAATATATATATATATATATATGCTAAAAAATATATATATATCTTATATTATATGGCTCCACTCTTTTTGGTCTCCTTCTTTTTTTAACTTTAGGCTAAATTTTAATTAACCAATAAAAAAATACATAATTGTTCATATTATAATTATAAATTAAATAAAAAACTAGAAAGTGGGTTGAGAATGTGAGTTGTGACGCTATCTCTCCCTATCTTTCTCTATAATGTGGAAAATATCGAAGTTTATTTTTTAGGCAAAAGCCTCACTTAGATCCATAATGTTTATTATCAATTTCATTTTGATCCCTAATATGTACGTGTCCTTAGGGCACACAAAACCCTACTATATACATATATTAACGGTACTGTCTCTCTAGTCCAATGTCTGGCTTCTAGGAATGTTAGTGATTGATTTGGTAAACACTAAACATTTGACATTGTTATTGTATAATACAATAATATTTGATCTTAATATAAAATAAAAACAGCTTATTACCCGTCATAGCATTGTCGTTTTGGAAGTTGGCTCACAGGCTCAGCAACGATGATGATCATGATTATGAGAAGCATTATCTGTAAATTTTGTTTATATATTGGGAAAAACTATAAAATATAGATTGTCAAGTTGTAAATAATATTATTAATATAGACAAACATTGGGCTATTGGAATTTGGAACAACTTTTAATCTGTTAACATGTATTTAACTTTGTTAACACTTCATTAACATATCATCAAGATCCAATTTGTTAACATTTAGTCATTTACATAATTAGTTTTTGGAGTAAAATTCTTTTGTCTGTCAAATGACAACAAATCAAGGTAAAGGTCACAAAATACAACATTCTTTGTTGGCATTGCCAATAAGCATTTATTTTAGTTTATTAACTTTCCCTTTTTTAATACTGAAAAGCACACACACTTTCTAATCAAGCCATTAATCACAATGAAAGTAAATATACAATAGCCAAGTTTCATATTACTTAAGATAGTGATATAACATGATTCCATTTTAGAACTCAACTTAACATATTAACTTATCCACTAAAATAGTATTTTAATAACATGGCTTTAGCAATATTCTATTAAAAACATATAAATTCTTTTAAATCTTTATAATTAAATTTCTAGTAAATTAATTATTCTTTCCCAAAAATATGACAAATGTCATAATTTAATCCCTAAAATATGAAGCTATGTGATTTAATTATTAAAAGATACAATCACAATCAAATTATTTTTTTTGTTAATTATAACAATTGAAAATTTAAAACAAATCTAGTGTAATATTAAGTTTGTTAAAATTAAAATAAATTGTTAATCTTAAAAAATGTCAGATTTGTTGTTAAATCTAAAGTAATGTTTTAGAAAAATTACCAAATTAATTGCAATTGCATCTTTCAGAGACTAAATCTTATAATTTTATTTTTCAAGAACTATATTAAAATATTTATCATTTTTGGAAGATCAATCATTACTTCATTCTTAAATTTACCAATTATTTTAAGTTTTTAAGGTTAATCTTGATTTGAATTAAAATGTATTATGAAAAAAATAAAATCATTTAGCAAATTTTTTTAATAATATTTAAATAAAATTTGGTTAAAATACATAAATCTTCAAGAACTTCATTTATTCTGCAAAAAAATATAAATTTTAAAAAATGGCGAAAGACCTCCTAAATTTTCAATTATATACAAATAACTTATTCTGACAAATTCCATTGAAAAATCGATTTCTGTTTTAGTTTTTAACTATTATTAATTGCAATAATAGTTAATTTTAAGTTAGGATCAATTTAAAATGCAAAAAAAAAAAACTTGATTTTTTCAGACAAAAATCTTAACAAAAAAAAGGAATTTGTACAAAATTTAAAAGCGTAAAATTCTTCATCACTTTTAAAATTTCAAGAATTTTATCTAAAGTAAGTAAAGTATAGGATAGTTGTTTATATTTTACCATAAAAAAAGTTTATCAATAAAAGCCAAATTGCTTAGTACTCCACCTTCATTAGTTTGTGTCATTTTGTTTTCATCTTATCTCAAAGGGGATCATGGGACAACATTGCCTTGTAATTTGCTAACCTATGACGGAATCTTCCTTTCCAAATTCCAATTCCTATCCTTCCTTCAATTAAACAATATTATTACAACACATGAACACAATATCAAGGCCTTTTCTCTTATTTTTAATAATGTTTGGGATTTACGGAGCTGATTGAGTCTCTTATTTTAATAAAAATTAAAAAAAAGTTATTTTTTTTATCTTACTTTTATACTTTTAAGTAGTGTGCGGATGATTACATCCATGACAATGTATCAAGAAAGATGACCTTCGTGTTTCTCTCATCATTTGTAACATATTGTTTATGTTTTTAATTATATGGTGTAAGTATCCATTTGTGGAGCATACATAACCTCGTCTTTTATGATGCTTTAGTAGGCTATAAGTTACATGCCCACTAGAATCATATATAAGAATGCTTGGTTATATGCAAATGGAATGTGTAGAAAAATTAGATATATGAATAAAAGATCATGACGAAATGATGGGTTCTTGAATAACTACATCTATGGAATATAAGATAGTTCTTGAAGAATTAAACTCTCCTTTAGTACTAATTTTGTGTCTTCATTATCTTTTGCATCTATCTCTATATTTTTGTAGTACTTCATAATTTATTTGGTTTACAACAATATGTTAATAGAATTAATTTTATACTAATAATTTGTTTAATTTATCATAACTTATGCAAATAAAACATTTATTTTTTCTTAAAAAAATAAGTATACCCTAAACCGATTTAAGCCAAAAAAGTCTTAGGCCCAAAGACTTGGCTTGCCCAAAGAGAGATGCCGGATCGGATCGGTGAACACATCCCACTTTCCATAACTACTAGTTTGGCCCTTCACTTTTTTTAGTTCAAAATAATAATTTACTAGCATTCAAATTCTTATTTAATTATATATAATATTAGTCAAGACTTTTGAGTTTTTTTTTTGTGTGATTGAAAATTTTAAGTGAAGATAAATATGAGTATATCACTAGGATAATGACTTGTGAAAGAAATTTACATATTGCCCACTAAATATGGTCTTCATATCGATTAGAGAATTCAAATCATCACTCTCGTGGAATAAATGCTCAAATTTTAACCAAAAAGACTTTAAAGTTTTGATGACATTACTTTTAGGAGACTAAAATATGTAATTTTTGACCAAGTTTGATCTTGATAATAATAATTATTTCAAGTTTTATGGGATTCCCTTGGTGAAGATTGAAGAGCTTGCAAATTTGAAAAAATGAGGCACCTTTGATCTCTACTATTGCATCTAGCTCAATAGAAAAGTACTTCGACAACAGCATTAGTGCCATTAATGATGAACAATTTGGTGGGTATGAGGGACAATAATGTAATATTGGCTCTTAAAAATGGTCCCCATATGAAGAATTCCACATCCATTAACCATAATGGCTATACCAACTTACAATCAAGTTAGAATTTAGACTCTCAGACACTGGTGCAACTGCAAACTGCAACGATGTTCCTAAAAGCAAGAATTCAGTGATAAATCAACCTTTTTCATCACTGCTTGGCCCACAACATTATTAAATATCACAAATTGCACCCAAGTTTTTTTTTTTTTTCCTTTTTTGTCTTTGAAAAAATTTTTTTTTTTTTTTTTTCCTTTTTTGTCTTTGAAAAAACAGAAAAGAAGGGGCAAACCATTCAGCATGAAGCCATGAAGCCACAAGGAATCCATTAAAATCAACTAAAGGCATCATCATCATCATCAATGTATAAGCCACATTGTTTTGGAATTTACAGATAGGGATAAGTTGATTCCACCTCTGTCCTCACCAACTTATTCGATAAGAACTGGTTAGAATTCAAATAAGTACTAATCCTATATAAAGGAAATGAACTTCACACTTCCCACCCCCTACATGCCATACCTTGTTATTCCATGCAGGTTACATTGTGCCACATTGATTCCCTGAGTTCTCACCTTGGCTTCACTCCACATCAAAGGTGCTGCTGCTGCTGCCATGGAATCAAAGCTCAGCATCCTCTTTTTTGCTCCACCAGGACCAGGAGATCCTTCAAATGTCAATCCTCCAGGAGTACTCTCGTGTGATGTTAGGCAACTTTCGGTAGAACAGTCAGTCCTCTGGGGATGAAGATTCAGCTGAGGTTCTTCCTCGGGAACATGTACTACTCCGGTGGCAGCGGTCACCTCAGCAGACGGTAAGGTGTAAAAGCCAAGAGGGTCAAGCAAGGGACCTCTTGGTGCTTTACTTCCAAGTCCTTGAAATTTTTGGTTGTCTGTGTCAATAACTGTAGCACCAATAAACTGATCTGCCAGCATCTTGCAAGCTCTTTCAAGCATCGCCATGTATCTCCTTTCTGCATCCTGGCGAATTTGCAAGTGCTTCTCTGCCTGCAATGTGATTGATTATTCTAAATATTATTAAGCAGTAGGGTACATCTACAAATCATCATCAAGAGGATTTCTAGAACGTTACAGACAAAGGATGCACAAGCAGTCACTTGCAATCATGCGGTAATACAGAATATACTAAGTACTTGGTCTACATGACTACATCCAAATACCAACCTATTGTTGGAAATTGTGTATATGTGTGTGTCAAATCCAGAAACACATCTTGAACTATAAAAAGGAAAGTTACCTCCACTTGCAAATGTAGTTTACTTTGCACTTCCATTTGTGCTCTTAATGCCTCCTTGATTTCATGACCCCTAAAGATACCACAATACTCAGTGATTTAGGACCAATTAGACATCCTCTCTAGCAGGCAAAAATTGGAAAAAGAAAGGAAGAATCTCTATCTTACTCGTTTATATCCGAAGTAGGAAACTTTGCAGAAGAGTTATCAGCACCAGGGCTTTCTAAAAGATATGAACCCGATATTCCTTCCATACATTTTCAATGCAAAGTCAGTTGAAGACTTGAAGTTAAGACTAACCTAGAAGTTTAGTTCATCAACAACTCCTCATCGAAGACTATCAATTTAATTTAAGTAATCAATGTATGAGAATGTCACTGATGCCTAGAGATAAGGTTCTATAACGACCTTTTTTCTCTGAGGAAATACAAACGAGAGGAAGAAATCACTGTTTAATGTTTATGTTCGAAAAGACAGAGAGTCATAATTGGAAAGAACAGAGAGAGGAATGACAACCATACCATCTTTGCATCCCTCACCCATATCCTTCCCTGATTGCTTACCAAGTCTGTATTTCTGCAATGCAACAGGAAACCGTTTAATACATATAATATTTGAAGTGAAAGCCTAGAATTCAGCATAGTATTACGTTAATAATTCAAAAAGAGACCTGAAGATGACTCTTCAAATGAAATAGAGTCAAACCCTTGACATTCATAGTCCGCATGATTGCTTTTGGTGTAGCTTCTGCAGACAATATCCAAAAAGTAATCAGAAAATGGTAATGAAAAAGGTTCTGGTAGCTAGTTAGTAAACTAGTAAAAGCTTGGATCAAATCATCTATAAGACTCAAGTCTCAACAGATGAACAATGCTAATTATGCGGAGCCAAGATTCCTTTCCAATTTTGACGGCTTGATGAATTTGCACAGAAGCATCATGCTTTAATATAACAGAACGATAAGAATTAAACAATACCATGGGCCACGCTGTGGGTGCCTAATGATGCAGTGACTTAAAACAAAATCCACTTCTCTAATTTTTCATTTACTTTTTTGAATTTCCAATCAGGACTATATCATCGGCAAAAAAAATAAAAACACTTTGGTGCTCTTCTTGTATATGTTCAGTGAGCACATTCAATACTATACTAAAAAGTAAGGGCTCAAAGCTGAACCTTGATGTAGTCTTATGATTATAAGAAAAGGAAAATACTTTGTGGCTCCACCTTTTGTGTTCTCACACAAGTCGTGGCATGTCATACATGTATTTGATAATTTGATTGTTTGGATATAAGTCACACAAACTCCTTTCTTATCCAAAACTTTCCATAATATTGGTCTCAGTACTCTATCAAAATCCAATACTAATGCAACAAAAAGACCACGTAGGTTAAAACCAGTAGAAACGTGGGACTTCATCAAAAATGCCCTCAGCAATTACCTAATCCAGCCCCACTTTAATCTCGCCTCCTAACCAAGGAAAGCATTTGTGTAACGCCATGCTTCCGACCACAAAACAAAAAGTATAACGCCATGTTGTGGCAGACAACCTAAAGCTTTTTTGCCTTTACAATTTTCTTATTTCTGTTCCCTCTTCAACCTTGAAGGTAGGTTCAATATTGTTTCCATAAAAAGGCCGAAGATGTCCAGGAACCGATACTTCTGGTTCTGGGTAAGGATAAAATAACAGATTCATGTCCAGATCTTCGTCAAGTACCTTACTTTTTAATCCAACATAATAAAGCAGCTACAGTACTGGGGATGGCAATTTCAGAGAATGACATGACTTGATACATATCAACCTAACACGTAATTACCGAGAGAAACACATGGGGGCATGGACCGATGGAGTTGAGGTTAAGGTTAGCATTAAATGCATGAAAGTGTAGTCAGTATTTTGCTTTAAGCAATTAATACTGAAAGGAAGCAAGTTGCACATTTCAGGAACAAGGCAAGCATGCTTGTGGGGACAGGTAAGTTCCTGAAAGGATCAGCTACCACTTTCCTCTGTCAACGAGGATTCGTAAAAAAACATAAAGTACCAGTCGCCATTTTTTTCTCTTTTATATTATCTAACTTTTTCTCAACCTTTTGCTAAGTTATTTATTTTTAAGATTAAGAAAAGAAAAAAAAAAGATCTTACAGAAAGTTTCCATCATCTGTTTCCCTAGTATATAAACAACCCCAAACCAAGGGCATAAATATCCAGCAAGGATTTGTCGCAATCAAAATTCTACAGAGGCAGGAGTTGGTGGCAAAGCAGGATGATCACATTAAAGCAGAAACATGACATTTAAGATCTAAAAAGCAAATTTCATTTCTCAGGATTATCAATTAAGATGCTTGGAGCCTTGGAGGCACAGTATACCCCACATTTTTTCAGACATTTCATACCCAAAATAAGCAAATATTAAAGCATCACATATCCTTAAATTGAGCATCACTTTTTCCTCAGAATTCAATGATTTTTGAGTTCATTTAACCTAAAAAGCTCCTTGTTGTATTTTGCTATCCAGAAGTTAAAAGAAAAAAAAAAATACTCGCTAATATCATAATAAATCCATCTCCATCTACTTGCTGTTTTCTTGTTCACTCGTGAGAGAGCATAAATATACCAGCTCTTTCAAGGAAAACCAATTATTGTTAATTAGCAAAAATCAGATGGAAAAAGGACAACTAATTAGTGGGATTAAAAAAATAAAAAACTCGAGAGTTGTTTGATTGTTTCAGAAATAAATAAATGAAAGTATGATAGGAGATAAAATAACTCTATGAATTATTAAAATACAACTGAGTTGAAAATTGACTCCATCCATAGAGGCAAGTGAAAGATGATTAACAATTACATCAACAATTCCCAACAAAAATTCTAGAGAAGAACAAACGAATACACAAGGATCAAAATAGAAAAAAAGTCTCTCCTGTATTTGCGCCCCAATAAGCAAACTTAAAGTTTTTTAATACTTTTCAGTTTTCTCAACCAAGAAAAGGCAATTATCCATATACAATGAGAAACACACCAAAAGAAAAGCAAACAAGACATTCATTCAAAGGGATTAAAGAATCAAATTACTTAATTATTACTTACTACTGGCACCCCCAAGTTGGGTAACTGCATCCACAAATCGTTCGTGGAGGTCCTGCGTCCAACGGAGACGAGGTTTGGGATCCGCGGTTAACACAAGACATGGGTCTCCTCCTTTGTTGTGATTGTGGTTCGAACCACCTTGCATATCTTCTTGCCCAACCATCCCTTGATGAGGATGGTGCATTAGTCTCGGAAACATCTTTCTTCTTCTTCTTCTTGTTCAACAAAAGACCACCACAGAATTTTCTCCAACAAGCTCAAGGATCGATTACTTTATGAGGAATAAGAGCTGAATTAGCAGAGAGGGGAAATCATCCAAGTTACCCATTTTTCCTAAAACAGAAAGAAAGCAGGGTAAGGAAGGAAAACCCCAGTGAGGTAAATTAACAAACAGGTGGTGGGTGTGATTGTGTGAAAGTGAAAATTGCTCTCTACCGTCTACATCAAAAGAACTCGATCGAAAGGGACCACTCGCTCTCTCGCTCTCTCTCTCTCTTCCACACACACACAATGACACAAACACAGTATTAAGTGAATTACAGTAAGAAGCAAAAGTAATGAAGATGTTTGAGAAATCCGTACCGCTAAAACTGGAGCAGCACGCTTTTGTGGGATCTTGTCCCTTTCTGCTCTTTTTCAAAGAAATTCAGGGTTTTTGTCCATCGTTTTCGTTCTCATTGATTGCAATGTATGTTATGTAAGCATGTAACTATGTATCTTTCATTCTTTCCTTCTCATTTGGCTCTTTCATTTCATTTTCTTATTGTCCATTTCACTCAATCATTTTCCGTGTGGTTGTAAGCAATTAGCAAACAGATTAGACGCGGACTTAAAGTCTAAGACTTAAGAACTTAAGATATTTTTTATTTCCTTAAATTAAAATATAAGGATGATATTGATATATTAATTGTTAAACATCACTCAATAGTCAATATGCAATAATTGCTTTGTCCACCTATTTATCTATTAAAAAAAAGTTAATCATTTAGTTTTGAACAATTTTAGTTTGATTTTTAAAAGTCGAAAATATAAAATTTAGTCATTTATTTTTAATCAATTTGATTTTTTTATTAAAATTAGATAATTGCGAAATTTATATAGTAAGTTGTTGACATGGCAATTAATTTGTATTATTTAATTTTTTTCTTTTTTTACTCTTCACATCACATGGAGCAGACCTTCTTCCCTGGTAGACAATTTTGTTTAAGACATCCTCATATCTATATCTATACTATATTATATGGCTCCACCCCTTATGATTAGTCAAAAATAGTCAATTAAAAAATTAAAAAAGAAAAAAAAAATCACCACTCTCTCCCCACTCACTCCCCCCACTTCTTTAAAAAAATAAATGAATTAAAAAAATGCAAAAAACAATTAAAAATTAAAAAATGTCACCACTCTCTCTCTCCACTCACTCTCCCATATGAGGTAATTTCAAATTGGTCCTAAATATTTTATTTATTTTTGATGAGTCTTACATATTTGTATAATTTCTCAAATTGGTCCCAAACTTACTCTTTTATCAATATAAAAATTTAATATAATCTTCAACTTTAAATCAATTCAAACGGGCACGCCAAGCCCCTAGTACTAATTATGAACACTTTCTTAAAAAAAGCTGTACTTATTTTGCTGCTTTTAAACATGTATGGAAGTCATTTGTCTTGTTTTCCCATGGTGTTAGAATATTTGTTGTGGTTATTGATTTAATAACTATCAAAGCTTTAACTATTAGTGTCTAGTTAGTGTCATGCTCATGTTAACTTTTTATAGTTTAATTTAATTAAATGACTGAGTAAATTAAAGTATTTTTTTGAAAGAATTAAACTTATAAAATAACATATTTTAGAACTTAAATTATTATCTATTAAACGATGGGTTTGATCCAAGCTCAACATTTGTAATGCTTTTATTAAATATTTGGTTTTCAATTAACATATGGGCGTTACAACTTACAATGATATGATCTTTGGTCAACAAAGATATGTTTGAGAGGTTAGTTAGAGAATTCATTATAGTCAATTGAAACCTGAACATGGAAAATTGGAACTTCTTATAATCATCCAAACAATCAGTTATAGTACCTGTAATATTATTTAAAATTTTCAATACTATAGTAAATATATCTAAACTAAGAATGTAGGGAGTTGAATTCATTGAAAATTAAGCTTCTTACAGCTGATGACTTTGTAAATTATATATATGAAATAAAATGTTTAGGATTGTAACTTCTCAAGAAAACTAACAGCAAAATATTATTCCTACTTAAAAGTACAGGAAAATATTTAACTTTTGGGTACAGGAAAATATTTAACTTTTTACTTGTAATGTCATGTCATGGTCCTCAAAAAAAGATATGCAATTTTGTCTTCGGTTTTTCTAACAATGTTACCCAAAAGAATCACTATATTATTTTGGGTATATGAACCATTAATCTTTATACATTCTGTCCTTCTTGACATCTTCTGAGGTCTGTAGGATTACACCCCAAACTACACCAATCTCTAAGTTGGAGCTGGAAGACAATAATGAAATTGATTGGTCTAATAAACGTCTCTAACCTTAACCAATGAGCTTTGGCCTGGCGATTTTGGAGGCCTCCCCAAAATTCAAGGATTCACATTTGAATCCTGGTTGGGGACAGATTTTCTTTTTTTGGTTTCTTACAAATATCCTCTACTGAAAACAATCCTATTTAAGACGCTATTGAATATTAATGTAGACACCTATTTTAGCAGAAATTCAAACTTGAATTTACCACAATATCCTTTGGCGTTTTCAAAGCCTATAACCATGCAAGTGCTTTGCCCATCTTCTAGCCATGTGTGGATCATGAAAATCCCAGCTTTGAACACAGCTGGATCTACCACCACCAGAGTTCATTACACTGTCTCCTCTCTCCAAATCTTCTTCTTCAGCTTCAGCAACAATACCTTCACTATCTCTATCTTCTTCAACGTCCAAAACAATTTCCCCACTCCTTATGGCACACTCATCAACTCCACCTTCAAGTTCAACGTATCTGTATTCTACATGTACATGTTTGCAATCACCCACTTCTAGTAGAATCCTTTCTTCACCTCTTAGCTCTCCAATCCATATAACCCTGCCACTCCCGGTGTCCTCGCTGTCACCACGTATTCTCAGCTGGATTTCTCCCACATTGCCTCCTAGCATCTTGGCCAAGAACTCCTCAAACTCATTCATAATGAATCCGTTGGAAGCGCCAAAGCTGAATCCTATGTGAAAGTGATGAATTGGTGTTGGTGGTAGCTCAAAGCTAATGGCATAGTATGGTATGGTGGGATTATCTGATAAATACAGGATACGTGACTCTGGATTTCTGTGCATGCGATCTTCCAGTATTTTGATTCCTTTCTTCAAACCTTCAGTGGAATCTGCTTGCCGCATGTAATTTATGCGGTCAATGACTTGCAGGGCAGTGCGCTTCCCGTATGATGTCATGCGTCTTAAGGGGAAGACACGAGGGGCTGCAGCTAAGGTGTATGTGACAATGGCCAAGCGATCAACGTGTCTGAGAGAGAAAACCACCACAGCCATTGCTTGTTTGAGGAGCCTTAGGTTTGATCCATTGGTGTTAGCAACTAAAACCAAGTCAGTTGCTCGTATACGAGCTTGCTTAACTGAAACATAAGCTCTCTTTGAGGTGGGACTAATGTTATAGAGAGGTATAGACTGTGACAATGACGAGGAGCTACAGGTCAAAGGATGAAGGGATGGATGGCATAGCGATAGGGTAGGCTTAGTCATTTGCAAAGCCGCATAGTTACTTGCGGGAGCACTAGGTGGAAGAGGTACTAGAGAAAAACACAGCTTGGGAGAGTCAGGTGTGTTATCAGGTTCAATGGGGTCATCATTATCATAGCGAACAGAGTGCAAAAGGGAGCGGCGATGAACACGGAAGGTTGCAATAGAATCATCAAGGATTTGCAGGATGGGATCACTTTGGGAGCAAGGAGTGGAAGAACTGCAAAGGAACTTGTTCAGTTTGCGAGGAAGCTGGGTCCAATGAGCGCGGCAAACAGGGCAAGTGACATTTCCATGCCGGACATTGGAAGTGATGCACGCAAAATGGAAAGCATGAGAGCACTGAGCAGTGAATATAGCTTGGCCTGGGCTGCTGCCTTTGCTGTGGTAACTCAGAGGATCTAAACATATTGCACACATATTCTGCAATTAAAATGACTTTTTTAGTTAAAGTTATCAAAAGAAAGTCTTGACAGGAATACTAATTAGAGTTATCAAAAGAAAGTCTTGGCAGGAATACTAAATTAGAGTTATCAAAAGAAAGTCTTGGCAGGAATACCAAGTTACAAACACATTCATGACTGAGAAAGAGGCTTTGTTAAGTGTTAACTACATACTGATATCTAATTCTGGAATTAATGAATTAAAGGAATGAAAATTCAGCTATCAAACATGAATGATTTTACTTAAATCCAAAAGTTATGAAAACTCATCCATTGAATTTAAACAATTTCCCCAAACTTAAATACAAAAATGAATCATTCCGCAATGCTGATTTTACTTTTTAGTTTTCTCTACTTGAAATACAAGAACGGATATAGTGAAATTTTTTCGGTGGGAAAAAAATTGAGATTGAGCACTCAAGTGGGCAACAGATTATGTGCAACAAAAGAGTTCACTCCTTTAATCAGGATTCAGGAAGCAGTTGAATGTGAGTGTAAAGGAAAGGATTCACAATAGGAGAAGACAATTATGAATGTTGCATGCTATAGCGGGTAAAATTCCTATAGGGGGATGCATTATAATGAATTGATTCTTGACTTCACCAATGCGCCATGTGCAGAGGCATTCACATGCTATAATCCTCCATTCAATTCGTTTGGTGTTTATAATAAATTCTAGTACATGATTGAATGCTTCATAATTCATGAAGCACCATGAAGCACCACATCAATAAATAAAAGAAAGAAAATAAAAAGGGAATACAAGACCTCCAAGATGGGCCAAACGTTGAGAGTGGAGTCTCATTAGATTGTGAAGTGCCAGAAAAGGCAATTGTAGAATGCACATTCGAAACCCAATAAAGAATGAAGCAGCAAAATGTGATAAAGCCTTTAAATCCCTTTTGAATGCCTTAATAACAACACCAAGTAATCTCAGTAGAGAGCTAACCATAACTAAATTACCAAAAACAGGAATTTAAGTTTGGATTGTTTTAGGATACATGAAGATTGAAGACTATCTTACTCTTACCTTGGTAGAGAGCTCATTGTCATTGTTCTTAGTGGTGATACTGCAATCTGCTTCTTCTATCACCTCTCCTGAGGAATCCATAGTTGCAGATGGAGATGCGGATGAGGAATTAGAGATCTGCAAACATCCACAAAAGTAGAGACTGTCTCAGACCCAACTCTTTATATCCTCATAAATACCGTTTCAAAAGAAGAACATTGAAATCAATTGCAGAGCAATTTAAGAGGAAACTGGAAACATGACGAAAAAAAACTCATAGCAGGTCCTAATGAACCCACTATCAGAAAAACACGCATAAATTTAGACGAAGAAATACAAAGGAGGGTCTCAATTCGAAAAACGGAAAGGCAATGCAAGAATCGTACGGAGGCGGATGAATCGTTTGTCCTGGAGAAGGAAGGACAGGCGTATTGGGCTGCTGCAAGAGCCAGCTTTCTGGCAGCTTCTCTGAGCTTGGACGTGGGTCTTCTTCGTGTTGCAGGAACATGTGCTTCTTCTTCCACCATTTTGTGTGTGTGTGGAGACAAAACGCTCTGAAAAATTCTGCAAAATGGGGAGTGGTGGAGGAAGTGTGTGTAGTGAGTGGGTGTTTGCTTTTTATGCAAGTCCCACAGTCATCATTCATACTTCTTCCTTCGTTTCGGTTTCGTATACCCACCACACTCACACTCCACGATACATCTACACGCGCTATTCTATCACTCTCTCTCTCTCTAGGGATCTCTAAGTTTTTTTTTTTTTTTT
>QANZ01013120.1:155286-186651 GCA_003254925.1 Chamaecrista fasciculata
GATTTCGTGTAAGCCCCAAGTTATCATTTACACATGTTAGGGATTGATTAATAGGACCGGTACAAATTTATGTACCAAATTGTATTCTTAAAAATAATTTCAATATTATTTTCATTTTGGCCCTTCATCTCATCCACTTGGATTGACCTCTAACCCTTCATCCAAAATTTTCTCATCCTCACGCTTTCCAATAGCATATCACACTTTCCAATATCATCTCATCTCAATATCATTCCAATCAAACCACACCCAAACACTTATCATCTCATCTCATTATCTCCATCTCATCTCATTATTTCCTACCATTTCTACCATTATACAAATTAAAAAAAATCCATAAACCTATTTCAACCAACCACAATCATTACATATCCTTTTATATAATTTCACACCCTATTTAACATCATTTTTTCTAAAATCACCAAACACCAATACATCATTTTATCTCATCCAATTCAAACTTAATCTCATCTCATTTCATAAACTTGATTTGGATTGAAATAGTATGGCCCAAACAGGCCCTGAACTTGTACCATTTTCTTTCCAAAATAAATAAATAAATAAATAAATAAACTTGTACCATTTTAAATAAGAAAGGATGGTCAAAACTTAAAAGGTTATCACCGGAGAAAACGACCGTTAAATTTGAATTTGAAAGATTTTAGTCATAGATGTGTGATAGCTTATCATCTTTTTTTGACTTTTTTGCTTTTAAGATTGTTCAAACTTCAAAATATAATAAAGTCCAGTGTTATTTGCCACCCAGACATACAAAACAAAAAGGGCAAAGCTAAGAGATTGGTGGATTTGGCGCCAAAATTATTTTCTTGTAATTTTATGGGGCTATCTAATTATTTTTATTTCTAAACTTTACTCTTTTACTTTAACTTTTGAGGTTTGCTAAGGAAATGGTGGTCCTTGAAAAATAATAGGAAATTCCTATAAAATAACTTAAAATTCATTTTTAGAACTAATTATCATTTTTTTCTTAATTAAGGGAAACAAGCAATTAAGGATAAGAAAAGAGTTATAACTCAGAATCTCAGTTTATAACGTAAGTTAAGTAAGTGGAAAGAACTCCAAGTTCGATATTTACATAACAAATTTATAAAGAAGAGAGCAAGTAATGTTAATTGTAAATAAAGCCCAAATTGGTAAGAAGGTTATTGATAAAAGAATCCACATGGTGTAAAAAAATAATAAAAATAGAAGAAGCATTTTGCCATTTGAATTTCATAATAATTAAAGAAGAGATAAATTAAGAAAGTTTGTACAATATAAAAGGTGATAGTGAGAAAAAATAAGGAAAGAACTGAAAATGGGGATTATTCAGTAATAATTGGTAGCTTCATGCATGCTTTTGTAAGCCTTCTTGTTGCATTCTTTGCTTTTCCTTTGATTTGAAAAAGGGCAAAATGTTCCATAAATGATTGTATTGCTTCTTTTCTTTTTCTTTCCTATGAGAGAGCATCAAATACCCTTATTCATGTCTTTCTTTTTTTATTTCCTTTGCAAAAGTTATTATGTTTATTCTTTTAACGATTATCTATATTTTTTAATCTTACCCATATAATTCTCCCATTTTATAGATTCTTAATCATGCCTGGATTTAATATTTAAACAATTATGTGTAAAATTAAAAAAAAATAACATGATAATATAATGAGATGCCCCATTTAAATTAAATAGAATTGACTAAGTGAATTTCATACATTAATCCTCTACAATTATTGGATAATATTATATTATACCATCAAATAAAAATATTCAAATCCAAATGTGTGGCCAATTATTTCCCTCAATCCCCCTTAGATGACTCATTCTTAAAAGAATAAAAGTTGGTTTCTATGACTTTAACACTTGACAAGATAAAAATAATTGAGGGAATAACTTTTTTTTTTTTAAAAAAAACAAACTTTTAACTAAATTGAAGAATTAGCTACATGTTAGGGAGTAGGGACTAAATCAATATTTCACTTGCATATTTTATTATACTTCTACAATACTATAAAAATCAAGCATGAATTATGCTTATAATTTTTTTTTTAACAAATAAACAAATTCTCATTTACTTTAAAAATTTGATTCAACTAAAATTGAAGTCCTCCTCCACTTAAGGTAGCAAGAGGCCCCACAATATATGCCTGTTTACACTATTATGAGAATTGAGAACCATGTACCAAGCATCCCATAGAAGGTATCTTCATATAAAAGTATTGGTGCTTTTGTCAATTGTAAAAATATTCCACTACCTAGCTAATTCATTGTGGCACAATAAGGAAAATTTTTTTTGATTTAACTCAATATTCAAAAATCAGGCATAAATAGTTTTTATAGTTTTTTTTTTTTTTGTAACAATAGTTTTTATAGTTTTAAAAAGAGTTATAAAAGACAACAGGACTAATTTCAGTAGGGTTGGGTCATGAGTCTTTTTCTTAAACTAGACATGATTGACCAAAAGCTAATTAATATGCTTGATCACTACTTACGTAATCAATCAAATAATTAGAAGCTAAACTTATAAAAACAAAATATACTCTATAATTCAATGACAAATATCTATCCAGTGATTGAGACAAAAAAAAAATTGATGAGCATGAACATATTCAATGCATGAATTTAGCTAATCAATCCATGAAGTTAATAAATATCTTAATAGCGGTAATCACTATCTTGAAACTCGTACTAAATCGAATGGCTCAAATGAAAATTGAAAAGACAAATTAAATAAACCAATTGGGATATATTTAAATTTTTGAAACGATCAAACTGAATTAATCCAAACAAAATTAAAAATTGAGTTAAACCGACTGGGTCACTAATTTTTTTTCAAAAAATCATATAAATTTTTGCTAGACTTAAAGTTTAGTAATCAATCATGAAAAAAAAAATTAAATGTAATATTTATTTTATACTTTTTCTTATTAAATTAATTATAATATAGGCTATGTATGTAAGATTGTAAATCAAAAATATATTCTTATATAGTTATATCTTATATTAATTTATATTATTTGAGTTACTTCAATATATAAATTATAAGAATATGTTATTTTTATTGTAATATTTTGATTACAATAATTTGATTTTTTTTATGAAATTATAATATGATATTTTTTATTTAAAAAATATTTAATTACCATTTTTTATTTATAATATCATTTGATTCAATTCAACAATTAATATATGACCCGATAACTTTACCAATTCAATAATCGGTTCAATCTTTAAAATATCGGCATTATTTTAAAATAAAAAATATTCACAAACACAAGCCTTGACCCTTTTTTTTTTTCTGGTCAATAATTCACTACTTTATTACAATAATTCAATGCAGATTCTGGTTTGCCCACTAAGAGCTGTGCACAAAGGGACTATATATTGAACATAGAAAAAAGTTGTTAGCTATATTTGAGGTTCATGTTGTCTATAATATGCAAGGAGGATTAATATTTTATAATTAAATCTATTTGTTCTAAAAATGTGTCAATATCAATTGTGAAATGTTGATTTGCTTTTAAAGCAAGTCATTGAATTATTAATTGAAGTACAAAACATAGGGAATCTCTCTTTTGTAGAAGACATATGGAAAAACCATTGGTGTTCTTATTCTTCCTCCATTGCACACATGAATAAGAAGGTAAATCAAAATCTTGCTACATGCTATCCTACAAAGAGACGAACTAATTAATGTAATTATCAATTAATTACTAACTCAAGTTGCAATTAATCACTAAATCAAGTTGTGCCATTGACCAAGTCAAATCCAAAGTTTATGAATTGTTAACTTATGTGTCTAATCTTGTACTCATGGTGATCTGTATCTTGTGGTCTTCTTTCTTAATCATGAATAATATTTCCATTTCCTTAACATCTATTTATTTGACTAGTATCAAATTTTGGCATTTTCCAATCATTTTGGTAGCCTCATCAATTACTCAAATTGTTCAGTCACTTCTTAGTGTTTGGACAATATAGTCCTTCTTTGTTGTTCCAAAAAGGTTTACATGACAAAGAATACGAATACAAATCATTTTGTTATACAAAGGTTGGTCATGGTAGATTCAATTGATAGGCCAAAATAAATATGTAAAAATGTTTAAAATGGATATAGTGTGTTTGTGGTATTTTTATTCGTAAGTGACTTTTTTTACTTGATTGATTTATTTATTTTTTTAGATATGCTTTAATTTAGAGTCTTTGGTATTTGGTAGAATGTTCTTATTAGTAATGCTATTTATGGGATAGTTTTCTAATATTTTTTTTATCACTTTGGAAAGGGTAAACTTTTTGCCTAGCCTTCTTAATAAACAAAAACATATATAATAATTAAATCAATTTTGAAAAGAAGGTATTTTATTCAAATTATGAAAAACCTCTTTTTTAAAGAAAATCTACCAGTAAGAGTTACAAAAAATAAATAAATAAATAAAGCTTTACATTTATTTAATTCCCCATACCTGTATATGTTAACCTCTCTCTCTTTTAGTCTAAGATATATTATTTTGAAAATGCTATCCATGATTAGAAAAATTAAATCCCTATTTTAAATAGATATCTACAGAATTGTATAATAAACTATAGGAAAATAATATAAGTTTGTCAGAACATTTACCAGAATCCCCACATCTTCTTAGTTTGTAGAGACTTTGATTTCTGCATAATGCATTATTTATTCATTGTTCTTTTTTTTTTTCTAGGCAAAATTGTTCTTTGAGAGTTTAAGTGACACCATTTGTTCATCTAATAAGAGGGTTTGGAGCTTGCGGAATTCTCAAACATTAGCCTCATAATATCCTATTATTTAAACTCTTTGTAGAACCTTTTTTTTTTTGGAAAAAATAAGTTTAAATGGCTATACTCCCAAGATATTGACCATTTTGTTTCAAAGAACTTAAAATAGAGATCCCTCTGAAACACTGCTTAGATAATGTAAACATTTCATGGTTGCCCTTTTGTTCACGAGATACTAAGCAATTTCAGCATTGGACAATAAAGGTGGCTCCATTTAGGTATAATTTGTGTTTGCTAATTAATGTTTCTGATAATAAAAAAGTTGACAAGTCAAGTTTCTCCATTTGTCAGGATTACTAAAAAACTAGATAGTAAACTAAAGATACATGAAATTTTAATATTTTACCTTAGTCATGAATATAATCTATCTACACACAATGCGCCATTTATATATGGTAACTTATCTAACAAATTAGCTGATTGGATGAGTTATAAACAAATCAAAATCACTCTCTTGCAAGAAGTCTGGAGTCTTGTGAAAACAAAACATGACACTAAAAGTCAACAACCTCTATATAGGAAATTGCAATAACAAAATGTATCCAATTGGGATGTACAGATAGATAGCTGGTAAATTCGTCAGTAAAACTCATATGTCCCATCTCTTCTTGACACGAAACATTAAAGCTGAAGACTTTATGTCGTCTTGTGGCACTTGAAGCATGAACTGAACTTTCAACTTCAATGGGGCTGTTTTGGCTTTGCCAGCTTCGTCTCCAACCTGAAAGGAATTGAAGATGTCATATAGGTTCATAATTTTGGTGCAACTCAATTATACAGATGAATTTCTCATCTGTTTATGGGGAGTTTACCATTCTCAGCACTGAACTATAGACTATAATTTGACAGTTCCAAGGGGTTGTTTTAGAAATATATGATTTTACACAAGCAGTTAGGATTAAGTGTCACTACTAAATCCTAAATTAGTGGTTAAAAAATCTTTTGTACACTTTGGAAAAACATACTAAATGAAATGTATGAACTCAAGATTCCATTCAATTAGTAATCTTCTCCCATCATGCATGGCAGTGAAACATACTGTACAGAAGCTACTAAAGCCCGTGCGTAAAATGTATCATATCCAGAAAAGGGAAAAAAATGCCTGAGCATTCACATGAGCTAGTAAACTTAGCATGCATTTCTGAGGAATGAAGTTACCGTATTTCTACCAAACAAGATGGTAATATGATATATAATAAATAGGGAGGACAACCAAAAAATCAGCAAAACCAATGGTACCTAAAAACGCAAAATAAGAGCACGTACCCAAAGGGAAGCCCAGCCAAGGCGAACCTCAGAATCATAACCAGCTTTAAATTTGAAATCTTTGCCATAAGTGCGCTTGTAGACAGCGCTCCAGTAGTTGGAATCAAAATTGTACAAATAACTATTCAAAAAGTATGGTAAAATGTAATCTCAGTAAAAGGACAATCTTAAAATAATTACGATCTAATAAAACATTGGCACTGAAATGCAAGACAACAAAAGTCCAGACTAGACAATCATCTTTTGGATTCAAACACGGTTCTAGAACAGTTAGTATGATAGACATCACTTTAGTTAGCTTTTGTCTTATCTTGGTAATGGCTGCGTTTAGAAGTGACTTAAAACTATAACTTGTCTCAAGCTGTCAAAGAATAACCCAACAAAAATGCTGACCCTGGTCTGTTGGGCACAATAGAGTAATTCCTTTTTCATACCTCTTAAGCTGCAAATCCTTTGTGCTTGAAAGCATGGACAAGTATAGGATCAACATTTTAGTATAGGTATTAGGAAACTCAACTATTTGGTTGAAACAATTTTGATAACATGTTTCAGAATTACTAATCAGATGTAAATTGCAAACCAACTAACCAGGAATGAGATTTGAAAGACACAAGTGCATCTAGACAGAACTAAAATATTATATTGACAGTTCAAGACAAAATAACTAGAAAACTAAAGCAAAACCCTTTGATGGGGTTCAGCTTTAAATCATCCGCTTTGATGGAGGTAAATTTTAAATCATATTAGAAACTGTAGAAAAGCACACATTGATTAAGAATCTAAATAATATGACTCACTATTGATGGAGTTTTTGTCCCTTCTTATACTATATATAGATCACAAGACAAGTTAATCAATAATATATGATTTGAAAGCAACTGTATATGAAAAATATCCGTGATATCTGATAGGTTATGGACATTCCTGCCATCAATAGCTTTATTACCAATAAATATAATACTACGACCAGTCTATCATTTGGTGAGATTAAAAGCAAATAAAATTAGGAACAATGGACTCTAGATGGGAGATCTTACCTTAACTTGTTTGAAGGACCAAGACGGCGCTTCAAAGCAATGGACAGAGCATTTGAAGGGAGAGAAAGACTAGGAATAAATGACAATTCATCATCCTGCATTTATTTGAAACATTTGATAGCAATTCAAGGTATAATCAAATGAAGGCACCTATGCACGCAATGGACCCAAAAAAAGGTGTCAAGGCCGTAATGTGAGATATTCTTGAAGGAATAGAACAAATGGCCAATATCAGAATGTTAGAAGGAAATATGGGGAAAGTATGATATGTAAGCGTAACCACAGAAAAAGCACCTTGTAAGTGTATCTTAATTTCATTTCTTCATCCTTGTATAGAGCTGTGCAGACTCCATTCAAATATTGACCTTTAACAATCCCACTCACTGAAAGCAATCTCTTGGCTTCCTCCTCCTCTTCTTTCTCCTGCAGTGAGACTTCACCAACAGGACATCTAAAGGTTGCTTTTGGCTGCAAGTGAAAATATAATTCAAATGATCTAGTTCAGAAAATTGCCACATTGCATATGCAAGATAAATCAGTATTGTCTCCAACTGACATTCAAGAAGACGTATATATTTTATGTAGTATTTGTGGCAAATTCCATATTCAAGCACACAAATACTGAATCTGATGAGTGCATCACTGTTGCTCATAACACAAAAAATTTTAATCGAAAGAACTGACAAAACCCTCTAGAGATATTTAAACCAGTTCTTAGGCCTTCATTAAATGGGTTGAATTTCTGGGATGAGGCAGAATCATGATTTAATATAAAAAGACTATATGACCACAATTTTGGGAGTTCAATACTTGCTGCCTCCCATTGTTTTAGTTGAAATTTTTCCCCGCTTCAAGCTGAAAGGGTTTTTGTGTGAGGGGGGTCCTAAAGATATTAAAAGAAGAACTGCTTAACAACTTTGAGTTGTTTTATTTGGAAGTGATCTGTGAAGCATAAGTACATATAAATACAAGCTGTACCAGTACATCTTCAGACACTTTTGGATATTCCAAAATATGTATTATGCATTATATTATATATACATATACACGCATGTATTGGAAAAGTTGTAAGGCTGCCCAATAAACTTCTAACCCTTAGTATTAAAAATATCAAAGCAAATGCTAACGTAATAAATAAAGCTGAGGTGCTGAACCAGCAAAAATTGCTTAGTTTGGCACTTCGTTGCATATACTAGTAGAAATACAAAACGCTAAAGGTCCAAAACTGGCAATTATAATGAAAAATAAACAAGAAAATACATACAAATCCAACAGATGGAACTGGGGTTGATAGTTCGAGAGCGTAGCCAGGATCAGACAAATTTGCAACCATTGTAACCTCTCCTTGTTGAGCCTTAACGGAGGGCAACAAAATCATAGAAAGTGAGAATTTTTATAATAACAAGTAACAATTAAGAGGAAACAACCACGAAAGCATAAAGTAACATAGCAATATATATGAAGAAGATCACAATGATTTAATATAGTAAGGACGAGCCATCAATTCGTCACAGTCCCCAAAAGGCAGTAAACACAATTGAATAATGAGTGATCACTAAAGACTAAATTCAACTTCAGTCCAAATAAAATACCTTGACATCATGGGCAGCCGAGATGCGCAATTTGGGGCCAACGTCGAAGGAACTCTTTATGAGGGCATTCTGTTCTTCAACGTCATAATGGATGCTCAAGTGCTTGGAGACGAAGCTGACCTGGGGTTCGGAGACATCGCCTTTGCTGCTGTTGTGGAAGGAGAACTTGAACTTAGCGAGGCTGTCGAAGAGCTTGCAGGAGATTTTGTGGAAAAAGACGGCACTTTCACTGTCGAACTCAGTGGTTACTCTGAAAGCGGGTCTCTTGGGAAAAGGAAAGATTAGGGGTTTATGGGATGATGATGATGGAGGAGGCGGTAGAAGAGAAGGATCGAGTGGGGTTGAGGGTGAAGGTGGGGCCAAGAAATTAGGGTTTGGAGGAGCTAACTGGATTTCCATAGCGATATGTTATCCGAGTGAGGGAGTGACCTGTGGTGAAGGAAGACGAAATGGGAGAGATTGAAATGTGGAAGGAAGGAAGGCGGAAACATAAAGGAATGAAATGTGGGGGAGATTTTGGCATTTACCCAAAACTAACGACCCGGTTTTGTGATTTCTCACATGATTATTATGATTTAGGAGTGAGTGACACACAGTGGTGAATGGAGATTACAATGTGGATGTGGTGGATGGCCCCAAAAGCTGCTATATGCCTAATTTGCCTATGTTTCTTTTAAGTTTGAATAAAAAACATGTTTTTGAATCTAGATTTATATTAATTATTAAGTCAATGGTTTAATTTTTAAATGATGAAAATATATAATTTATTTAAATGTGGACATGGACATTAAGTGTTGATATAAGTTAAATATTACTGTGACATCTTAATCACCTAAACTAAATCAAATAAGATTAAAAAACCTAAGAAATAAACCAACTCGAACATTAAAAGAAGATAAAAATTCGGGGAAATGAACCAAATAATTGAGTTTTAAAATTGAAGGACCAAATAATTGTATATGTAACATTAACATGTCATATGTGCATTTAATGACGAGATTGTCAGTGTTGAGTGAGACTATAGAGACTAATCAATTAACTTTTGTAATTATTGAGAGACTAACTAATATATTTTAATAATGCAAGGACCAAATAATAGATTTCTGCGTTAAAAATTATATGAAGTCAATGGTTTAATTTTTAAATGGTAAAAATATACAATTTATTTTTTAAGTAATCACAATTGTTAATTATTAAGTCTGTAAATATTAACTAACACATCTAATCAAGGTACCTTCGTTAAATATTGAAGTGACGTCTTTAAATATACATACATATGAGGGGTGAGTCTATAATGCAAAGGTTGATTCTTGACATGGGATGCAATGGGTCATGAGCCAATAAAATAATGACACGTGGAAAAGTTAGTTGTATGTAACTCATGATGTGACTCCATACAGAGTTTTGATTGGTTAACAAAATTATTATTTTTTTATTATTTTTCAGCATTAAATTTCATCAATGGCTATAATTATGCCACATCAGCAATTGTATCTCATGTCAAGAATCAAACTTTGCATCTTAGACTAACCCAACATATGAGTATATGACTATCAAGTNAATCTTTGAAGGATTTAAGTACTTGGGCCTAGGTTAAGTAATCCTAATAGATTTAGAGTTTGAGATGCCTATAAATAGACTAGTAATTAGATGAGGAGGTATGACTTGAGAGTTGATTCATTCATCCTCGTATATATTCTATATATAATGAAGTTCAACTATTTGTGTTCCTCTTATTTTCTTATGTTCGGCATTTTCATAAAATATTTGTTGGGAGATAATCCTAACATTTTTTTTTCCCACCCACAAATCTGATAGTCTCGTAGGAAAGACAAACTCGAAACTCCATCCAAACACGAAAATACCAACGAAATCAATACAAAAGTAAAACACACCCCTTCAAACTTGAAACCAAAAGAGATCTTTTTTCGCAGTGAAAATAGAACCCAGAGGTTTCCTCCGTCGTTGTCACTTGTCATCATACGACACTTTCTTTCTTTCTTCCCTTTGAAAGTTCGAAGCACCTTCCTCTGTTCTACCTTTCAACACATCTCCTCCTTATAAAACACCATTCCTCCTTCCCTTTCTTCCTCAAAAATTCTAATTTTACAATCATATCTCTACATAGAGACCTCAAAAATCCTAACTTTACATTATATACATATCCTCGATTATCGGAAGCCATGGCTAATGATCAAACTCACCACTTTGTTGCATCGGAGAGGACAAAGTTCAAATTTTTGTTTGGTCTGGTCGATCTTTCCCTTTACGCTACACTTCTCAACAGAGTACATATTTTTCTCGCAAGATTTTGGTTCTTTTTTTTGTCCCAATTAAATTCTGGACCTTCAGATTGTAACTCAAAGGCAAGAGTGCTATCTAAGCAGATTTCAGAACACCAAGAGAGTTTGTGCCGTGGAAAAAGCAGAGATGATGATGATGATGATGATGATGATGATGATGATGGGAGGCTAGATAGGGATGAAGTGAAGATGGTGATGGCGAAATTGGGACTTTATTGCAACCCAGAAAGTGAGGATTTCAAGGAATTAGGGTATGGATGCCGTGAGATTTGTGGGATGTTTGAGGAGGAAGAAGCAAAATTGGAGGAAGTGAAGGAAGCTTTTGATGTGTTTGATGAGAATGGAGATGGATTTATTGAGCCAAAGGAGTTGCAGAGAGTTTTGTGTATTTTGGGATTGAAGGAAGCCATAGAATTGGAGAATTGCCACAAGATGGTGGCCAAATTTGATGAGGATGGAGATGGAAGAATAGACTTTGAGGAATTTGTAAAAATTATGGACAAAAGCTATTTATGTTAATTAAATGTGTTATTGTTTTCTTGATTATTTATTATGTTTATTATGAGTATATATAATTTAAGGTTGCTATTTCTATTTTAGTTATGCATATTTTTAATTAAAATGTTCTTATATAAGTATAACTATACTTATTATGAATTTTTAAATACAAAAATATTGAATATTTATTTGGCAGACATAAAAATGATAAGTGTATAATTCAGCTAATTGTGTAATCGTTTGACAAAAATATTATTAAAAAGTAAAACATACTAAAAAAATATTTTGTAAAATAGTAAAAACACGATCATTAATAATGTTTTGATTTCAACATTTTGTGTAAATATATATTAGTAATGGTAAGTGCTGTTTGTGTTTTAACTTTAAAACAATTGAATCAACAATTTTTCATAAATAACATACAAATACAAATTTTTAATAATTTTGGGTCTGATTACTCTTGAAGTTTGCCCACAACTAGCTAACAACAGGGCTATAGATGAAGTGAAGATGGTGATGGCAAAATTGGGACTTCATGGATCTTCCTCTGTGTTTCTAGGAGTCCTCATTCATCATGTCACCTCCTAAAATATATATGACCATGGTATGAAAAATAATCAAGACTTTACTTTGATGGAGATTATCTTGAATTAGTCATCGGGATCAACTATCCTTCAATTTTGTAGTTTGATAGATTTTTTTAATATAATAGAAATAAACCTATTATCCTATAATTATTGAACTGATCACCATAGACACAGTGAGATTCCTTTATGATAATAGGCTTATAGAGTTATACGTAAGTGAAATATGGTTATGAGTAGGAAACATATTTGGAGTTAGTTCAGAATCTAGATATATAATTAATTGATTTCGTTGTAGGGAAATATAAGATGGAAAAACTAGAGAAAAAACAATTATAGATAAAAGTTAAATAGTAAACCAAAACTAATCTCTCTTCGTTTATGATCAATCTCAGACAGGAGATTCTCAGAAATCCTTAATTGTTCGTCGCTGTATGTCACATTACTGCTTGGAATAACATTAATTACTATTCTTGCTTTGGCTCTGAATCCTTATTGCATTGTCACCATTAGTGAATTCATGTTAGCACAGCATGAGTTAAACAAAAATACTGTGACCCAATTAGTTTTCTAAAAATTGCTCCAGGTTACTGTTTAGTTTAGGTCAATCTATTGAAAACAATGTTCGTTGGTCTAATAATCCAAACCAAACTATCTTCACTCTCAAATCCTAATTGATGCAGTTTGGTTTTCATAACATTGTTTAGATGAACTAATTTATCTAATGGATAAGTGATTATTTTTTGTGGTGGACAAGTGATTTTATTTGTAAAAGGTGAGAGCACTGAGGAGATTTGACTCCACTCAGAGATTTTGGGTAACATTTCTAAAAGTTTCTACTGTTCAATTTTGACTTTTTACAAGTCAGACACCTTGCTTGACAATTTCCATATTCACAAGCCAAACATCATCACCCCCATTTCGAAGACGGCTTTGCTATGTGCAAAATGTTTGGTATGGAAATTTCTTTCGGTGTATTATTTGAAAAAATAACCATTACTGCGTTTTGGCCAAGAAAAAAAAAANTGTGACCCAATTAGTTTTCTAAAGATTGCTCCAGGTTACTGTTCAGTTTAGGTCAATCTATTGGAAACAATGTTCGTTGCTTGACAATTTCCATATTCACAAGCCAAACATCATCACCCCCATTTCGAAGACGGCTTTGCTATGTGCAAAATGTTTGGTATGGAAATTTCTTTCGGTGTATTATTTGAAAAAATAACCATTACTGCGTTTTGGCCAAGAAAAAAAAGAAAGTGCATTTTGAGTTTTAGTGATGCCTTGAAAGACGCGATTAACATTTGATGGCCTTCCAAGGTCCAACAACCTAAAATCATAAATTTTAGTTTACTTGATACAATTATCCAATCTAGATTATTTAAATCAACACACACACACACACATTGACACATACATTTAAACTCGGAATTATTTAAATTAATCAAATAAGAATCATGTTTGTTGGTTCGATTAACCATGATAAAAAGGGTGTATGATCCAATAAGCAATCAACAACAATAAGTTAACTACCAACATAGGTAATACTTTGACCTAGAAACTTTTGACCTATCCCAATTCCACCCATTTACCACCCGTTTACCCATGTTGTATACAGCTTCCAGCCAGTTACCCATAGCAAGAGAAAGAAGTGCACTGTGCACATACAATAAACAAACAGCAATGAGAAGGGGAATATATAGTACATTGCCCCAAATGCAGGTTAAGCATAGCTGCTAGCGGCACCATACAAAGGCAGAGGTGCACACGATTGTTCAAAATACTTGAAAAGGTGAAGCGAACAAAGTAATCGAAAGGAAAGCCTTACAATGGTACGCAAGAAAAGGCCTGATACTTATGATATTGGGAATAAAAATGGGGCACAAAGTTCTTCAACGATCCCATCTAGAAACTTAAATGTAAATGTAAAAGAGAACCAATGGGAAAGCAAGTGATTTTAATCCGTTGAGGAACAACCGATTAACCATAGTAAGGTTGTTGACTGGGAGGTGAAGCGCCGGCTGGTCTGATACTTGACTGACCCAATCCTTGAGCAGATGGGCTGCTTTGCATGTGAGGTGAGGAACCAGGACCTGGAGTCGGAGGTGAAGCGCCACTGGGCTGACTGATACCCAGAGAATTTGTATTATGAGCAAGAGGCGAGGAAGCGGCGGGCATTGCTGCGGCAGCATAGGGAGGAACTGGTGGAGCTCCGTAGGTTTGATTGGGAAATGTTCCTGGTCCCGATACATAACTCGGTCTAGCTGCCTGCATGGTAGGATCCCAAGATGGAACTTGTCCTCCAGGTACTTGAGAAGCAGGGGTACTGCCAGGGTACATAGGAGAAGCCTGAAAATTCTGCCAAGCTGTTCCGGGAACTTGTGCTGCAAGCATGCTAGGATCTGGGATTGTGTAGTCTCTACTTTTGTCACTGAAAGCCTAAACCCAAAACATAATTATATAAAACTTAAATTAGATTGATAGAAGATCTAATTCAAATATTGAAATCAAATCAATGTAAAAAGTACAACAGGTGTCAGAAGCATACATTTAACAAATCTCTTTCCGATCACGAATTGTCCAAATATCGTCTAAGTACATCTTTAATTTAATCCCCCTTTCCATTTTTCCCCTCATGAACATTAACTCAAAAACACATACATTATACCTTTACATTGAGATCAGTATGACGAGAGTATGATAGATGAAGCTTACAGTAGCCACCATCATATATGCAATGCCCCTCTAAAGCTTCCCTGGCAGTTGCAGCAGTTGCGACATCTGGCAGATAAAAGGTAATAAATGATAACAAACCACCACAAAAAAAGGGAAATAGAATTCCAACAGGTTATAGCTAACCCAAGAACCTACAACCTAGGACATAGTCCCCAAACCAAAGATTAAGGTACTAAATTCATCTGATAATCGTCTACCCCAAAAGTAAAAAAAAAATCATCTAATAATAAACTACACAGGGCAATAACCATAAAATAGTGGAGTGTAGAGAATTTAAGAATTTTCTTGTATTACTCTAACCTCAATATATGTGAGATGCTCTAACAAGATATATACCCCACCCCGACTATTTAAGAAGGCTTGAAAAACAAGAAATTCTCCATCATATTTCTTGAAGACACAAAGAATTAATCTGGATATTTGTAACACCTATCTAAAGAAGTAAAGATGAACTCTATACAATAATTTAAGAAAATAAAAAGTGAAAAAAGGTTTATTACCAGGGTACTGAACCAGTGCCTGAGTTTGCCCATTCTTTTCAAATATAGCAATTTTCTGAACAGTACCAAATGCAGAGAATACCTGCGACAGGTAGATCAACAACATTAAATACCATTTGCCTATAATATGAAATAATAGGTGGAAACTTATTCTCACCGTATGAATAACATCTACAGTGACAGCATACTGCATATTCTCAATGGAAGCTAAAAGCACATTACTCTCAGGTTCTTTCTTCTTCCCATCAGGACCTACAGTGGGCTGGAGATCATAAATTATTAGTGCATAGTAAAAACGTGAAAGCAGAACTAGAGGTAATCAAAACAAAATATAAACAGAATACCTGTGCCACCCCCTCAATAGCAGTAGGATTAACAGGAAGGTAAGGATTTGTGTAGTCCCTACAGTATTGTGAAAAAGTACAGCAGATCATCAACATTGGAATAATATCTAAATAAAAGCTTACAGAAGAAAATTAACTTTCCACATCCAGTCAATGTTATGCTTGGTTTAAGCTTTAAAGCAGGAGAGTATGAAACATATGAGGGAAATGTTCCTGAAGTCTACGAATTCCCCAACAAACATGGATGACTGATAGGATAAATCACGAGTAATTAAATAACCCTGTTGACTCTACGTTATTATCAAGATGCGAGGACCGAAGAAACGAGATTTGCTTCAGCAAAGATGTTCAAGCACTGTGACCTAACAAAAAAAGTTAATTGCATATAACACCTACATGTTCATTCATACAATGATACAAATATGGTTCTCCATAATTATTGACAACTTCACCATCGTTTTATCAATTATTCAGCATAAATTTCTTCCAAAACTAAAATACAAAGTACCAACAGTATCTAGAATAAAAGATCAGGAAATTACAGAAGTATCTTTATTTTTTTCTCTGACATCTTAAAGTGCGGGCGGCCCAGTGCACGAGGCTCCCACTAGGTGGGATCTGAGGAGGATCAAGATGTACGCAGCCTTACCCCTGCTTTGCAGAGAGGCTGTTTCTAGGCGACATCTTAAGGTGCACTACTTTTTTTTTAGAAATCTGAACTGGGTAATATTTCACATGAGAGGAATAAATAGCATCATAATAGATCTAGGAAACCATAATCATCTTTTTAACTTGCAAAATCCATTGACCAAAGTAGAGGTGGAGAGAACAAGATACATTTTCTCCATGTTAAAACAACTATAAGTAGCTAGCATCAATTATTCAATCCATTTTGGTAAATAATAATAATAATAATTTCAACTTTGATGACAATAAATGGATAGAACAGGCAAAAAGATCAAGAAATTTACTAAGTAGTCATGGCAACACATCGGTATTCTGACTATCAGGCTTCACTAACCCCTAGATGACAGAAAGCACATATTAATTTGCGGGTCATATAACACCATGATAAAGGACAAACAGGGTCCTGGGCAATTTATCTGCAAACTGAAAGCAGCAAACACCGACAAACACAATTGGAGAATAATATATTATAGCTATATTGCATGCCCATCATTACCTGCTGCGATGAGACTGAAACTTGATATTCAAATCAGTATGTGCTGAGTATGAAATACGCAAGTGACAAGAACCAACATGCTCTGGGAGCAAGTATCTGAATACACAAGCATAAGCTAATCAGCAATTGTCATGCTATTACGAGAATTTATGATGGAGAAGAAGAAAGGAAAATTTTCAAGAGCACTATTTGCCTGGGTATACTTCTTCCATCAAGGGCATTCCTAGCTGAAGCAGCAGTCTCAGCATCACTGAACTGAATCAAAGCCTGCCATTTTAAAACATAAACATAATTTATATTAACAGTGGCATTGAAATAAGAGTCCTATCAAGATAAATTACTGTCTAACCTGGAAACCTGCAGCCTTCTCAAATGTAGCAATTTTGTGAACAAATCCAAAAGCAGAAAACACCTGAGTAAAAGAAAAAAGTACTAGTAAACAAATCATATTTATTTCCTCAAAAAATAATGTGGCAAAATAATAGAACAGTACATGAACTGGAATCATCACAAATCATGAGATCATAAGGCAACAACAGGAAGTTCCAAACTGATGAGAAATAAGTGCAGAATGACACCTGTACTTATATGCGAGACCTTAGAAAGGAGTATGACGTACATGACAATTATTCCAAACTGTCTCCAACAAAAGTATCTAAATATGAGAGATCACCATCTGTGATTCAGCCGATTTCAATCAAAAACGGCACATGATTTAATCAGGATTCTATCAAATTCTAGGGGAAAAAAACGCAGAAGATAAAAGATCACAAGATTAAATTCTGAAAGATGACACGGAATATCCAGATGGATACTATGTACCTTTCTTCTTAGAGAAAGTGATATAATTTCCTTTAAGACTAAAGATCATGAAAAAATATTAGTACATGGGAATTATTTTTTGGCCAATAGTAAATAGTAATTAGGTTCCTAGAAATCCGTATTTTTGCATTATATAGCTCAAACCATACTATTCAACTGTTCCTCATATCTAAATCAGAAATATACAACATGACCCAAGACTAGTAAAATTTTGTAAGTTATAACTGAGTTTCAAGATGAACCTTTTCTGTCATAATAATCATGCATTCATGCCCTTTTCAGCACGTAGCTAAGCAGAAATATGTCCATAAGCCTTAAAATAGTCTGGACCAAATTGACAGAGAATTAAATAAAAAACAAGGAGCTTGCCACATCTTCAAATAGTTTAGACCAACTGAGAAGCACTTACCAGGTGGATAACATCAATGCTCACGTCCCCAGCTTCCACACCTTCAATAGTTACCAGCAATACATTTCCAGGAACATCGCCAGGGCTTTTATTGTTGACAATTTCATGTCTATTAGAATACTGAATATAAACAGTTTTACCACGAACTTGGGCAGGCTCCGAAGATGAAGCATAATATGAAACCATTGAAATGGCTTGATTTAAATCCGCCTGATAAATTAATCACCCTTGAGCATTTTTAACTTTGAGTATGATAATCAGAAAGAAATCAGGTTTCATCATATATAAGAAAGCATACACCGAACAGAGACGGAAAGCTGTAACACATGGAACCACACTAAAAGTTCTCCTAGGAACGCCTATCTGATCACCATTAACAGAAATAAATAGTTTGTGATCTAATTTCTATGTATTGTTTTCATTAAATTAAAATGAAGAAACCATCACCACTGTCAATATCATGAGCTTGCCTACAATTTTGTAGAATATTACAGTCTACTAGGATTAGGATCAAGATTCAGATTGATTATCAAATCTCACAATCCTATAAACTTTTAGGGCTTGTTTGGCAATGAGGAGGGGAAGAGAAGGGAAGGGGAGCTTAAGTCCCCATACTCCTTCCCCTTCTTTGGGAAGCACCATCTCCTCTATTTCTCAACTTCCCAAACAAGGGGAGGAGGTTCAGATCCTCTCCCTCCCCTTCTCCTCCTTAATCTCCAGTCCAAACATATGATAGAATCTTACAGTCCCCAATCAATTGTATGGTTTGATCATTTTGGCCACTTAGACAAGAGGTTTGATCCACTGCAATGAATTTCCCTCCAAATCCACCGCAGCGGCCTGCAGTATGCATTGGGCGCCGTTCGATCAAATCTACTTCTTTTATGTTCAGCCACATCACCACATGATGCATAAGTGAAACCGTGCGCACTGTTATGCATTTTTCTTTTAAATTTCATTCAACCGACCTGAGCCAAACAGACGCAAATGCAGACCTTTGCAAGACTGAAAAGAAGCGCAATCATGAATCAACATGCTATATCTCTTCAGTCTCGCAAAGGTCTGCGTTTGCATCTGTTTGGCTCAGTTCGATTGAATGAAATTTAAAAAAAAAAAGTTGCTTAACAGCGCGCACCCTTTCACTTATAGAGTATATGGTGACGTGGCTGAACATAAAAGAAGTAGATTTGATCGAACGACTCCCAACACATACTGCAGGCCACTGCAGTGGATTAGGAGGAAAATTCACTGCAGTGGATCCAACCTCCTTAGACAATCCCTTGTATGTAAGGATCTTGACAGAATAGGAAGCAAAAGAACCAGGCATGACAGGTTCCATGTTCGATGCAAATCATTTGCAACTAAGCTACAGAGAGTTAGAACACTCTTTAAAATGCGAATCAATTTGTTTCAAATAGATTAATTAGTTTCAACTTTTAAGTTTTTATTTCTAATAACATGATGTCTTTATGATTAAATACATAAATATAAGTTATTCTATCGATAATTGCTTTATTACATTTGTTTATTACTATTTATCTGCTTACTTTCTTTGACGATCAATTGCCCAATCTTACCTCAAGAGAAAAAAAAACACCATTTTCTATGAGATAAAATAATTTGTACACATTACAAAACACTAGATTATGAGTGAAGCATTAGATATTTAGATATTAGAAACCAGCGTAGTAATTAACAGCACAGGCTGAGGTCCTCCAAAAATGGGTTTACATAATTCAAGGATTTGACTGAGTTGAATATAAGAGTGCAGGATGTATTACTCGGAGAAATAAATTGACAGAATAGCATGTTTTAAGGGGCCAAATGCCGGTTTCCTTCTTACACACAATTTCTTCATTCGACGTTTGGAATCTTTTACATATTTCATTTTCATTTAGGCCATGACCACTCAAAGATTATCTTAGTTCAATTTCTCGATTTACTTCCATAAATCAACAGTCCGAAAGCATCTAAAGTTCTAAATACCCCAATTTCCCCCGAAAAGCTGAATGCATGGTTAAAAAGCAAAACGAAAACCCATAATCAAACAATATGAACGAGAGAAGAGATTAGGAACAAACAAATTCAACAAAGGCCTGGTTCCGATTGGCGCCGACATTGCACTTAGTGTTAACAATCTTGCCGAAGGGTTTACAAAGTTCCTTGAGCTCCTCTTCGGCGCACTCCCAGGGAAGGTTACGGAGATGTAGAACCTTAGACGGAGTTTGAGTGTACCGGAACTGATGTTGGCTTGAAGTTGACATCTCAGTATTCCACGGATTACAGAATCCGGCGCAGCCAGGGATTTCAGGTCTAGGAGAGACGAAAGCCGAGTGTTTGTTTGGCTGTCCAGAAAGTACGAGATTTTCCTAGAAAATTTTGAAAGCAAGTGAGCGACTCGGAGGGGATTTTATATTAATGTGAGACTCTAGTACTCCGCTGAGGTTAGATCTGCAACAGCGGCACCTTCTATATGTATACTGTGGCCGCTTTTTATCCTTTTTAATCATCATCATACACCACCCAAATATTTGGGGGTTATCAAGGCTTTTTTTTTCTCTTTTTTTTTTCTTAGTTTGAGCCCTATAATTTTTTTTTCTCTTTTTGATTTAGAAAAACACCCATTAATGGAGTCATATACTAAGTTGTTTTTCTTTTAATACACATAATTTTCTTTTAATTAAAAAAACAAGAAAAAATGATAGTTTCAAGAATAAAAAACAAAAAGAACATGAGCAAAGTTAACACAAAAGACGACTATTACTACAAATAATTTTACTAGATCTTACAATTAAAGATTTGTAGTATTTCATACTCATGCAACGTAAACTACAATCTTAAGTGGCCAAGTGATTGAAAGTTGTTGCAAAATGATTAGTCACGTAAATAATCTTAGTCGTGACATATAATAAATGCGTCACTGAATATCTCGATATGAGATTATTTCTCTATTGCTTGATAATATCCATATCAACAAAAATCATAAGGCAAATCGTGTAAACATTAGAACTATTGTGTTTTTAGAAATTGATTATTGCAGTCAATGTTGAATTACCAAACTTTCTCCGGCTCGGCTTCAAAGAAAAAAAAACTCAAACCAAATGTTTTATCAAAATCACAAAAAAGGAAAGTATGATCATCTTTGGCTCTAAAGAGATACTCTCAATCCAAAATGATTAAATATATTAAGATGGAAGAGGGAAAAACTAAATGATTAACATATTTAGCATGAAATATAACATATATTATGTAACTTAATTAGATAAATAGATTGGCCTACATTATGCCTATCCAAAATATTAAGGTGGTGCAAAGAAAATAAAAAAACTTTACAATATTGACAAAATTTTATTATTATAAATAATAATATTTTAAACTACAAGAAGCTAATTAATAAATTTTAATTATAAAAAAAATAAAATAAAAATTACATGAGACTATATAGACTAAAAACCAAACACTCTAATATCTTTTCATGAATTTTAAATAAATAATAATATTATTTTAAAATTTAAGTAATTTAAAAAAAAACTCGTTAAAAGAAATTTTTAATTTTAAATTTATTACATTTGAATTTAAAATGAGATAGAACCCCACTCAAAAAATTTGGAATTAATTTAAAAAAATATAAAAATATGTAAGATTAATTTGAAACGAATAAAAGATAAAAAATGAATTTAAAATCTACCTATACAGATCAATTTAAAACGGTGCTAATTAATTTAATATATTTTTATATCAAATTAACTATACATTATAAATAATATTTTATTTACTTCATCCAAATTGACCATATAAATAATATTACAATACAAACTATGTAACATGATTTATAACAACATATACAATATTTTGCAATTTTTTTTAAAAAAAATTTAGACAAAAACCAAACTGATGTAATAATTAAAAAACGGGAAATAAAATTAAAAATATCTCCAGGATATGAGATAGGAAAAACATTATAATTATAATATTAATTTATTAATTTATAATTTATATATAAATTATAGCATCATAGCATCATTTCATTATTACAATGAAATTATCGGATCATGGGTTAACCATGAGGTAATAACACGGGTCCTTCAAAATTTTCCCCGTACGCGCAACAAAAACCACACTAGGTCGGACTGTAGTAACCAACGCCAAATTGGCAGATTTTGTTCTTTCAATTCTTGATTCTTCACAACCTTCTCTCGAAGACTTTCCTCCGTTGAACTATTGACCAAACCAAACCGATTCATTCATTGTAAGTATCTCGCTCTCTGTTAGCACGCTAGCTACGCCCTGCCCAGATCTTGTAGATCTCGTAGATCCTGATCAGCTTACCTTGTTTATATTATTTATTTTTCATTTTTCGATGTTTTTACTCACATAAATCTCTGTAGCTTCCTCATTTCACTTGGTAGTTGCACTCATGATTTCTTTTTTGAAAAAGAAAGGATTTTAGATTTTTATGGTGTCATTGAATTTTCATTTCTGATTGAAGTTCGGTGTTTCTTTATGGTTTTCGCCGTTTGTTCTTTGATTATCGACGCGGAATTGTCACTATGAACCAGAGAATTTTTCCTGGTTTATTCGAATTAGCCGTTCCTTGTGTGCATCTGTAATAAATGGTGCATTTGGGCGTTAATCTTGGAGGACAGGGTTGGTTGCAGGCTAATTTGTGCTCAGAATATGTGGTTTGTGCTTGAAGGATAAACCCATATCTTTAAACGGTTTAGCTAATTTTCAATGCGTTATCTTTAAACGGGAGTTGGTAATTTAGGCCAAAATGGTGATTTTTTTTAATTATTATTATTCATTTAAGCATTACCCTTAAAAAGTACAGAAAAATGAATCCTGTCTCTCAAGATTGATCTAAATATTATACAATAACATTATGAATTTCTGTAATGAAACTATGTCTTGATGAAAGGTAAATCTCTGTTAAGAAAGCCTGGAAGTTATTTGCTATCTTTTTGTTCTAGTCTCGACTAGGACGGTAATTTTTTCCTGTCCTTAGATACTTTGAGATTATCATTTACATTTGCACTGTTCATTATTTTTTAATATTGGAAAAGATAAATGATGTTGTAATTTGTGAACCTTTTGCAGAGTATCTAACTGCACCTAAAAGCTTTTATTCTGATTTAGAATCAGTTATCAAGTATTTTCTGTAATGGCTGGTCATGGAAAGCGTTCCCGATCTCACGCTGACCATGATGCTAGAGGAAATAAAAGAAGGAATGTTGGTGATGACAGAGAGCAATTTGTGATAGATTCAGAAGATACTGTGTACCGTTATTTGTGCCCTGTTCGAAAGATTGGCAGTGTTATTGGTAGGGGAGGTGAGATTGTTAAGCAACTAAGGATTGACACGAAATCGAAGATTAGAATTGGTGAGACGGTAGCAGGATGTGACGAGCGTGTTGTTACAATATACAGCCCTAGTGACGAGACTAATGCTCTTGAAGATGGTGGTGATTTTGTATCACCGGCCCAAGATGCTCTGTTTAAGGTGCATGAAAGAGTGGTTGCCGAAGAATTGCATGAAGATGATGACATGGAAGGAGGCCATCAAGTTACTGCCAAGCTACTTGTACCATCTGATCAGATAGGTTGTGTTATTGGAAAAGGTGGGCAGATAGTTCAGAGCATTCGTACTGACACTGGTGCCCAAATTCGTATACTTAAGGATGAACATCTACCTCTATGTTCCTTGAGGACGGATGAACTAGTGCAGGTAAACTGGATGGGTGCTTTTGTTGATATTTTCATTCTTCTTTCCTTTGTACTTTAATTAAAAGCATTGATATATATATATATATATGTATGTATATGTATGCAAGCATATAAGATTGTCTTTCTTAAAATTTTATTTCAATTCTTGTTAGCTTCCAATTATTTCCAATATTCAGCTCCTCTTATCTCCACCCATGTTATTTGGTGTCTTAGACTATATGCCACTTTCTTTCAGTTAAATAAACTATCATTGTGAACATTAAAAGATTTCAGTTGCTTGAAAATTACACGTTTTTCTGTTTGCTCTCTCTATATTTTGGTACCTTTAATTTACTTTAATTATTATTAACTTTTTCATACGTGCTTTCAGTGGATGGTAGTTTATCTGCAATGTGGATGAACTGGCTTCACCCTAGTACTGTACAAGTTGTGTCTGGAGCCTTACACATATTACAACTAGTTTTCTTCTGTTTCTATTATGAGTTACCTAACATTATTGGATAATAATGGACATAATAATATGTGTCTACTGGATGTCTGTGGAACTATAGATTTCTGGAGATGCTGCAGTTGTGAAGAAAGCTCTGTATCAGATTGCAACTCGGCTTCATGATAACCCATCTCGATCTCAGCATCTGCTTGCATCTGCTTCATATTCTACTGGCGGTTCGCTTGCGGGTCCTGCTGCAGGTGCTTCAATTGTGGGGATAGCTCCTCTTATGGGTGCTTATGGGAGATATAAAGGTGATGCTGGAGACTGGCCAAGGTCATTATACTCAGCTCCAAGAGATGATGCGTCTTCTAAAGAATTTTCAGTTCGCTTGGTTTGTCCAACTGGAAACATCGGAGGTGTGATAGGCAAGGGTGGTACTATAATAAATCAAATTAGGCAGGAGTCTGGGGCAACAATCAAAGTTGATAGTTCAGCAACAGGAGATGATTGCTTAATAACCATTTCAAAACGGGAGGTAAAATACTGTTCACCCACTGGATTTTCTGGTGAATTATAAATATTTTGAAGGGCATTTTGGCTTTATAAAATTTTTACATGCAATTTAATGTAAATGGATGATTTCTGTATATGTGATAGTTTTAAAATTGTTCTCATCTAGTTCTTTGAAGATACATTTTCTCCCACAATAGAAGCAGCTGTGTGCTTACAACCCCGATGCAGTGAGAAAGTTGAAAGAGATTCAGGAATCATCTCTTTCACAACCCGTTTGCTGGTGCCTACCTCAAGAATTGGTTGCCTTATTGGTAAAGGAGGAGCTATCATTACTGAAATGAGGAGGCTCACGAAAGCTAACATCCGCATCCTGTCAAAGGAAAATCTTCCAAAAATTGCTTCCGAAGATGATGAAATGGTGCAGGTAACAGCATTCTCACAGTTTCATAGCGTATCTTTGCTGGATATTTTTACGTGATCAAAAGTAGCTCTTGATGTTCTATAATTTTGCTCATTGTTTATCTTTTTTTGTTGATAAGGTTTCTGGAGACCTCGATGTTGCCAAGGATGCTGTTGTCCAAGTACTCACACGGTTAAGAGCAAATATCTTTGATAGGGAGGGTGCTGTCTCTGCATTCCTTCCGGTTCTGCCATATCTTCCTGTTTCAGCAGAAGGCTCAGATGGTTCAAACTATGACAATAGAGATGTCAAACGTCATGGACGTGGACATAATTCATATTCAAGTGGGTATGGTGGCTCAAGTGATTTGGCAGCCGGTGATGGTTATGGAAGCTATGGCAGTCCACAGGTACTTCCCTACCGTTATGAGTTCCTGAGAATATTACATGTGGACGAATCAGAATTTCTTCATGTTCAATGCAACTATTATTTCCTATCCATTGTTTGTAATACTGTTTCAAATATCTATAGCTTGGTGGGAGCAGTGGTTATGGAGCTTATGGAAGTTATTCTTTGGGACGGTCTGGTGCTTCTGGGTAACTAATCTTCCTGTATATTTGTGATATTTTTCTGACCTATGAATATCTGTGTGCTCTCTTCACTGCAATGCACATTAGATAACTATGATGTTTTTTAAAGATTATATGGTTTGGTGAGAGCTATTAAATGAGCTGTGTTTGAACCTGAATTTTTACAAAAGCTTCTTATATCTTTTGACAACTGTAGGTTTTGATTTTTGCTGCTTAAGGTTGTGCTTTTTTATCAATATTAACTATCTGTGAAACTGTGTTTCTGGGTCAGTTGTTACAACCCTTGCATGAAGGGGAAATTGAGTTTCTCTCTGACGGAAGAAAAAAATTCAAATTCTAGAAATTTATTGGAGGATGTACCCTTTTTCAAAATAACATGATTTCAGCTTATATATTCTTTAGGCAGATGTCCCAACGTGAAAGTGTTTTCTAGGTATCTGTTCAATGCTTAAAATATTATCCGGAGCCTTGTTATTTCAGATAAAAACCAATGGACCCATTTTCACCATTAAAAAAAAGGACCCTGGACTCCTTATACTTCCCTATCCATGTTAAGGGGCTACTCTAACTATTAATTTATTCTGAGTGTCTTTAAGTTCATAGCACTGATATTTAGTATCTCCTACCAGGTTGTCTAGTCAGAACAGTGTTTCTCGCAGGAGAAACAATGCTTACTAAAACTTGGTTGATGGGTTCCTGCAGGTAGACTACAGTTTTTGTCAAATTTGTCTTTTATCTCTCAACTGCCTATAATATAGCCTAGTCACATTTGTATATAAGAGTTTGATATCTTAACCTGACCAATGTCCCTTGTAGAATTCTGATGCTCTTCTTTTCCCTTTGTTGCCTTCCCTTCCCATCCAAACAGCTGAGAATTGTGAAGCCCGAAGCCTGCCTACTGCCTAAACCAGAAGACCAGATGAACCAGGGTTTGACAAACTCATGGCCCACCTTGACGCTTCTACTTAGAAGACCAAACATATGTGGAGACTATTGATATTGGCCATGTCCATTTTACCTTAATTCCCAAGCTTGATAACTTGTGCTCCCAAGAACCTATACTTGTCTTGGCCTTTGTTGCTGCTTTCTGATTCTAGTTCACATGTCTTTAGAACTAATAGCGTGTTTCTATGATCCTTGAGTAGTTGTAAATTTGTATCATTGCTTTTGGGTTTTGTTTTCTAATTTTTCACTGGCATTAACTTTTGTGGCTCTTTGAATTTAATTATGTTGATTCCTCATAAATTGCTATTTACATCAAAATTTGGTGGAGCTTTTTTCATCTGTATTGCAGGTGTCAATGTCTTCTTCTATTTATCATCACTAGCAGGTAACGGTATGTTGCATTATTTGCCTGTGACTCTGTGATTTAAGATCAAAGTCAAAAGGTAAATAGGGTAAGGCACTGCATTGGGAGGCTTGTAGTATCTTTCGTAATTCAGAAATATAATAATATACCTTATTGGCAATCTCTTTTCTGAGTCACCAATATGGTACATGCTTGGGCATTTCAAATTCTAAACCCATTGCTTAGTCTTTGTTTGAGCTTAATCAGCATTTTCTGCATATAGAAATTCTATCAAAATTTCTTTAACCAAAGGCTTTGATGAACTATGAGGATAGGATGACCCAAGTTATTTTTAGACATGTCTTCCGGTGTTTCAGGAAGTTGCATAGCATGAATAATATTTGTCATCTTGATGATTACTGGAACCTTGGAAGCTATTCAAGTAATATTTGTAGATATTTTAGGTGATTGAAAATTAGTGGTTGATGAGGTAGGTTTGCAATATTGTTTTAAGATTTTGTTTTTTTTAATTTTGATTTGCTGATATGCAGCTTTAACAAAATGCAACCCCTATTTCTTCTTTGTAACTCATTCAGTCATTTGGCAGGTCATATTAGGTATAAGAACAGGTAAGCCATGTAGCTTGAAAAATTATTGTGTTTCAGTTACAACAGCGATGTTGCCTTCCTGGTTGAGTTGTTTATTCCAGAAAGCACAAATCTAAAGTAATAAATTTTGAAATTCAAGGAACTCGAGATCAATTCCATTTGAAGTGTTGAAGTCATTTCCTTGTCTATTGCATAAGTATCTTGAAGGATGAGATTGTACATGTTTCTAACAGGATTGAATACAACCACAACTTAAGATGCTTTATGATCTGTCTGCATTACCTCTTTTTTTGCTTATTTATCTTTTTTGTTGTTTGGCATGGTTTATGTATAGCCAATAAAATGAATTATCAATATTCAATAGTTTGCAGTAGGAAGTCACCGTTGACTTCAAAAGTGATGAGTTGGATACTTGGATTAATTTACCAGAGAATTCAACACTTGTAATCATGAGGTTCTTGATATTTTAATTTCGGAAGGTTGATTAGCAGCATTAAAGAATGTCACAAATAAAAGAAGAAAGTGTAGTAGAGCCTCCATTTTAGTTTTACACATATTTTCAGTTCTACTGTTTTATTGGAAACAATTGGTGTACTAGAGACTTGAGTGAGAGGGAGTTAAGATTCCCATGCAATATTATCTAGAAAGGATGATTTGAAGTGAAAATTTGGTGGAGTTTGATGAATTTAGAGAGAGAAAAAAGTGTAGAGAGGTGTTGTTTGTAGGTATTTGATTAAATTTGGTGAAGATTAAAAAGAGATAGGAAGTAGAGTGGAAGTGTGGGTTTTATGCATTTGTTTGTTTTATATTTAAAGTTTTTTTCTCTACTTTCACATGCGTACAAACTTTCTTTGATTTAAGGTTATGTCTAAAAACTCATCCTAATATTTTAACTTTGACATATAAATCTNACCAAATCTGCAACAAAAATAGTTATGGGACCAAATTGAAACCTTAGTCATAGTATTGGGACCAAAAGTGCACTTAAGCCTATAAATCTTTAAACTTCGATTTGTGTTTGGCTATTTGCAAAATTTCATTTTGTGGTTTATCAGTTAAAAAGTATGCTTGATTTCTGATTATTTTGTCAAAATCTAAGTGAACCACTTCATCGCAAATATTATTAATCATCGGTTCATTATAATATGACTGTTAAAGTGTTTCTTAGTTAGACATAATTTGTAATTTTTTTCTAATTGTCAGACAGCAGGAGCTACGCACAGGTTTTGTGCACGTGAATTAAATTTGAAGAGTTTATACTTTATAAGTCAAAGTTGAGATACTAGGGAGATTTTTTACACATAACTTTAAATTTATTGAGATTTCTTGCAATTTAACTGGGAAAAAATCTATTTTTAGATATCATTGTTAAAATACCCTTGATTTTATCAGTAACAAGTGGAAATGGTAAATCAATTTTGAGTTATATGCCAAAGTGTCTTTTATTCAGAAGACGTTGCAATGTTACATTCCTGTACTTGTACCAAATGCCAGTAGCTGCATATTTGATACATTTTTATTTACATATTTTGAAATTTTTTAAAAAATATTATGTTTTATAGAATTTGAAGATTTCATTATCTCCTAAAGAGGATAATCCATTTCTGATTTTTTTGATTAGTTTGAATATTAAATAATTAAATAACTTAATAGATTAATATAATAGTATTTAATTAATTAGAAATTAATTTTGTTGGTGTCTTGGTGTCTCTGCCTCTCAACTCAAACGGATAAAAAGTAGCAATCACAATTAAGAGAAGTTGCAAATAAAATAAAAGCGAGTGTTCAGAGTTCAGACGCGAGAAGACAAGGAGGCACAGCTTTTCTGATAGGAAAGGTTGGCCAATTTGACAAAGTAATTTAAGCTGATGAGGTACAAATTAAAGGAAAAGATTTTAATAACTATATAATTAATTTAAATGATGTAAAGAGGTGAAGAGAAATAAAAATATTTTTCATTCCGAACTCATACATGAATCGTCATTAAAATTAATTACTATCTTCACGATTTATAAACACTTACATCTTTATTCAAGTTATTTTTACGAAAGAATATAGAATGAATTAGTAAATTTCTTCTCTGAAAGATTATCGAACTAAAAATTTAATTCTTGAAAGATTAATAATATACATAGTTTAAACTTTGAAAATTGAAAAAATATATTTACCCGTCATTTTTATGTAGTTATGGATTAAATAATATATTATTTTAATCTTTTAAAAACTAAATAGCATAATATAAAACTTTACAAATACAATTGATAGTATAAAAATTAGAGAGAAAAATAAAAATTGATGTAAAATTCAGAAGTTAATTTTTTAAAAAACAAGTTATTTCTCTTTTTATAAAAGTTTGGTAAAGTGTAAATTTAGTCTCATATTTTGTTAAGTTTCCAATCTGGTCTTATAAGTTTTTTTTGTTGCACTTTTAATTCCGTATCTTTGCAAAAGGTTCCAACTTGGTCCTATATCATTTTTTTGTCTCATCTCTTTACAAAAGAATTAACCGTTAATTGATCTATTTATAAAGATATGAGACCACTTTTGCACATGGCCTAAAGATATAAGACCAATTTTGCAATGGAACCAAAGATATGGGACCGACACTGCAATAAAAAAGACATGAGACCAAATTTGGACCTGACCTAAAGATATGAGACAAAAAATGCAACAAAAAAAAAGATATAAGACCAAATTAGAAAGTGGAAACTGAACAAAAGATATATGATCAAATTTACACTTTGGCCTTAAAAGTTTTCTTCTTGTATGGGATTTTGATCTTTTGAAAATAAACAAGTTGCTTCTAGATCTAATAGAAAGATGAAAGCAGATCTTCTGCCGAACAACACGCCTTGCCATTCAGCGAGGACCAATCACATGGCGCCACTATATCGTTCGATAAAAGATTAATCACGTGGCGCCAAGTGATTGGTCCTTGCTGAACAGCAAGACATATCGTTCGACAAAGAATCCAGAGGCTAGGGAGACTGCTTTTAGGAGAGATTTGTGCCAAATTTCTCAAGAGTGAGATGTGCTACCTACGTACCTCCTACTGGGGAGAACCATAGGTAGATTATAAGGGTGTGTTTGGGTTAGAAGTATGTAATGAAAGGATGATTTTATGTAATGAAATGGTAATGAGAAAATTATGTAATGAAAATGGTGTTTGGATTAGTTTGAGATGTAATGAAAAAAATAGGATGTGAAATTATGAAAAAGGGTAAGTAATGATTGTGGTTGTTTGAAATAATTATATGGGTTTTTTTAAATTGTATAGAGGTATAATTGATAATTGATAATGGAATGAGATAGAAATAAAAAAAATGATATTTTGACTTTTTGGTTGTGGTGGTTATGAAATGAAATGGTAATGAAATTGTCTTGGAATTTGTGCTAAGGGTGAATATTTGTAATGAAGGTTGGAGATGCATTATGTAATGAAATGAAATAACCAAAATGTAAATAACATAGAAATTTTAAAAACCTTCTATTTGGTCCACGATTTTATATCGATCCAACGAATTAGTCCTTACGAAGGGAAATATATGTCTCGACCCATAAAAAAAGCGTATTCATCAATAATTTGGTCTCTCTTTCAATTTCAATGGCCAAAAAATAAATTTAGGGACCAAAATAGAATAATCTTTAAAAATTTATGGACCAAATAATTTATCTTTAACAAACAACAAATTATTATGCAGAATTTGATAAATAATTTCAACAGTGTACGGTACATAAAAAAAA
>QANZ01013120.1:186917-208575 GCA_003254925.1 Chamaecrista fasciculata
TTATATATATATATATATAAACAATTCTAAACGTGGGCAGAGAAAAAGTTGAGGGAAAGGCTCTGTCACTGTGTCACGTGGTGTACCACTATAAATTACGAAAATGCCACCGAAACCCAGGAAATCCCCAAATTGCCCTTCTGCATATTTTATTATTTTATTAAAGTGTAGGTAAATATAGGTATATGAATAGGGGTAGATGAGTAAATGTAAGAGAAAATTGGATGAGATGATGATTTGGATGAGATGAGATGAGATGGAGGGTTCAATAAAAACCAAATCCAGTACTGTTCATCCAATCCTAGAATGAGATGAGATTGGATTAGGATTGGATTTGAATTTTTGTGCTGCCAAACAGACCCTTAGAAATTGCATATCGTGAATTGATATGATGGATATACTATTCATATTTCAAAAATACTTTCCAAAACTCCAATTACATTGACTTCCAATTACCAACATTCACGCCTTGACATATGCCAATATTAATTCTTATTTACGAAAATTGATAAAGTATTGTCATCTATAAATTCATCTTGATTTCTCTTTTAATGGAGCACCAAAAAATCCTTCGCGAGCGAATATTATTTGTTCTTTCCTTCTTCTATGGACTGTGTTTTTTTTTTTCTAATTAATTTGCTCATGAAATTTTTATGTTCTTCTTAACTTTCATTCTGCAAATTCTTGTGCAGCTCAGGAACAAAGGTCACCATTGATGGACACGTAGCCAAGGATCTTATCCACACTGACCATGTCTATCTAGATGTTAAGTGTAAATTATTTCTAATTCTTAACTTTTTATATGTCATTCATCATGTTTATATTCTGAAAAAATAATCATAACCCCTTTTGGATGGAAAATAAAAAATAAAAATTACAGGACCGTAGATGAGTTTCAGAAAAGGGCATCCTGATGTAAAGAAGATCATTGACATCCACTACATATTCAATACACCAGAGGGTAATTGATTTTTTTTTTTCATGAATTGAAGATTTCCTTTTTAATGGTTATGAAATTAAATTAAATTAAATTAAATTTTCCAAATTTTGGATTACAGGGAAAGTGAAGGACCCATAGTTCCTGAAGGAAGATCATTTACTATTTACTATTTTTTTTAATTTTTAAATTTTATACCGACGATTAATTTAATCTTTAATACTTTTTTATGATTAATTTCATTTTCAGTGTTTAATATCTTGATAATTTTTACTTTTCAATTAATTTTTTTTAATAAATTAATAACATATTTTATTAATTTAAATTTATTTTTTATTAATTTTATATTATATGCAATCAATTATTTAATTATATAAATTTTATCATTAATATTTGATTGAAATAAAAAATATATAAAATTGATCAAATTTATAAAATATTAATGATGAAATTGATAAAAAAAAAATAAAAAACAGTTGATATAAAATTTAAAGATTAAAAAAAGTGTTTTTATTCTACTAAATAAAAAGTGTTTTTACCTTCATTAATGTTAATGTTTTGTTTGTTTCGCCTTCCCCTCCCATATCCATTCCCAACTTGTGTTAGCTTTCCCTCTCTTTCTCTCTCATCCCCTTATACATGCAAAGCTTCATCATTTACTACTTTCATATATATATAGATTGCTCTGTCTGTTGTTAGATATCAAACCCCATTCGTCTATTTTCTGCCTAGGAAGGCAATGAAAGCCAATGGGCTTCTAATACAAGAAGAGAAGGCCACTTATATCTTCCTTTTCGATATAGGGAATGGTGTCTTCCTCATTCGGGAAAGTCCTTCCTACATTCTTCTACTTCCTTGTGTTCATTGGCTGAGTGAGATTTCCCTTTCACTATTGGGGGATGAAAATTTGTTACTTGGAGGTTGCATTATTGAGGGTATATATGAATTAAAAATGAAATGTCATCAATGGTCTAGCATGTGGGAATGAGGTCATATTATATATGTGTGATGCAGCCAAGGATGACTTGCCGGCAATGTATAATTCAATATTCATTGCTTATTATGCGACCACCCGGCAAGTCATCTCTGGCTACATAAAACCCTCATTTTCTCATGCTAGATTATTCTCGATGATATTCACACATATTACTTCAATTTTTTATATAGGACGCTCACTACTCATATACTTCAACGGTAAGTTAATTATTTAGAGTTATATATGTGTTATGTCTTTTATCTAGTGTTAATTATATGCTTGATTTAACATAATACGGATTTGCATTCAAAGGTCAAAGATCATATAATGCATATATAAGAGGATCCACGACTATACAAGAGAGGACTAATAATATTATGCCATATGTATAAACGAATAATATTGTGTCATGCATGTGTACAATGTTCTATACACATGGCACAATACTATTGGTCCTCTATTATACAGTACCAATGCTGTATAGAGTATCGAAAGGCGTGCATATATAGTAAATACCCGGATCATCATAGGTTATTTATCTATTAATTAATATTTCCACTTTGTTAGGCTGTTCTAGTTGCTCTTATAAACTTGCTCAGTTTTGCAGGTACAAGAAGCAACCCAGTTCGCTCCAGAAATGTTAGTATATACATAACTGTAACATTTCTAAGGATTTTATTTTATTTTATTTTATTTTCCACTAATTTATTCTGGCACTGCTTTGTTTCACTCTTACACAACGCTGAGGATTTGGACTTTTTGACTCTAATGGTATATCTTGAGGAAAAAAATAACAGAAAAAGTAGAATAATTCAGAGAAGATTTTTTTTTGTTTCTTTCATATATGTTTATTATTTAATTTTATATTTATTTTTGTATAAAGAAAATTTGATATCACGTACGTGTATTTACAGTGACGGAGATAGGGGGGCTGGTGGGGGCCACCCCCCCCAAAATTTCAGTAGTTATTAGAAATTAGTCTTAATATAATTTAATTGTATGCAGTATAATCCCAACGGCCCTCTTTCAGTGTTAAAAAAAAAATTCTAACCCCTCTTGTTAACATTTCTGGCTCCGTCACTGTGTATTTATATGTTAGAAAAGGTTGAAACTAGTTACAATTACAATCATTAAGTAAATTAAGTTTCTACTATTTATTGTTGTTATTCAATGACGTGTTACTAACAGTGTTAGTGTCCTGACTCCTGAGGTAACATGAACCGGGAAATGGGGGAATTATAATTTGTAACCAAGTCAAGTGTACGTGATATTTGAAAAGCATTAAATCTTGAAGTTTGAACACAAATACATTTAATTCCTGCAAGCGCTTCACCAAAATAATGCAACCAACAGTCCAACACATCTAAAATAGTAAAATATACTCTGCTCTGCCTCTACCTAATTAATATACGGCAAGTTACGCCATGATTCTTCATTAAATTATAATTTATACTCTAATTAATTTTCCCTTTACTTTATTTATTATTGGAAATTCAATTAGGAAAAGAAGGCCTATTCTCTCCTTGATCTGTCTGTCCTTACTTACTTCTCCAGTTCTCCTTAATTAACCCTGTTCAATTTCTTTCAAGTTTAATTGAGAATCAAGATTAATGAGTAAATTATCAATTTAATCCTTGAATTATGTGGGAATTTCTATTTTAGTCCTTATGATTTCTTACAATTTAGTCCCTGTTGGGTTAAGTTGTACACTATTAAGAAGAGTGTTCATTGAAGGACTAATTTGTAACAAGTTATAATTTTTTAAGGATTAAATCAAATATTTCAAAGAATCATAGATTAAAATGAAAGAGCTCATATAATCTAGATATTAGAATATCAATTTATTCCAAATTAAAGTAAATGATTCGTGAAAATAAAAGAAATAAAAAAAAAATGCTCCTTTGATAATTATTATCCACAAAGCTCAGATTAATTTTACATATATAGATGATGAAGACAGTGTTGTTGACCTAATTAAGGAGTAATTTGTAAAAGTGAGATGTAAAGTGGGAAATTAAAGAAAAGGGCAGAAAAAGTGAAGAACTAGATAGAGATGAGACCTTCTCGTAGAAGCAAAGCAAACATGAGAAGAAGGAGGCCAAGCGTGATGCATTGAGTTGGTGATATCAGAGTCTGTGAGTATGCACATAATGTCAGTCCTGCACCCATGCTTCCAATCACCAGAGCCATCAACTTCTCATTCATTTTCTTTTCGATTCAACACTTGTATTTCTTTCTTCTTTCTTCCTTTGATGCTTAATTTTCGGACAAGTATTATTGTGTGTTTGTTTATGGGCAAGTCAACGTTTGTTTCGGTATTACTTGACACTTTAATATGATCAAACCCGCGTCCATTTGGCTCTTGAAAGGATACTTTTAGCACCATTATTTAATACTCCATCGCTTTTAGTCAGAAGATTGATGAGGCAAGCATGCCAGCATCGATTTCTTCAATCAAAGCCGTCCAAAGGATCTATGCTCTCTCATTAATTCGCGTCACCAGTAATAAGTTAAAACTTAAAACGTCAAGTCTCATCTCACCTCATTGCTTCCATGGTTTGTCCATCATCCTCTTCTCAAATACTTAAATTTAGATTTTACATAAAATTTAATTTAAATGATATTTTTTTTTACATTTTTTTTATTTACAACATGTTATTAACACGATTTAGAAAACAAATATAAAAATTTAGAAGTATAACTGACAACAAAAATAGTTTAGTGGTACAATTGAGACTTTCCTCATAATTTGGGGCACTCACAATACTTTTATCTAATATTATCAAAATCCGACCGTTCAAGGAATCGAAAAATATTCAGTTTATAATTTGATTGGTTTAATTTGTTAATGATGTAATAAATAATAATAATTAATTATTTTAAATATAATTAATATATAAAATGTAAATATTGGTAATAATTAAAAGAAACAATTGCTGAAACGAAGTGTTCGGATTTGAAGATAATTAATTATTGTATGAAATTGTCAACTTTCATATTTTGGGCCTGGGCTCAGATTTGAGGCAACCTGAAAAGCCCATTACCATATAGGGTATTTTCAGATCGTTCGTTCCGACCACGCTTTTCATTTCTTCGTTGTTGGCAATCAGAGTTGATCGGAGAGAAAGAGAATCAGAGAATAACTATCGGAATTCCGACGAACGACGAGATGGGGAAACAACCTGTGAGGATGAAGGCCGTCGTGTATGCCCTCTCACCTTTCCAGCAGAAGGTGATGCCTGGCCTTTGGAAGGATTTGCCTACAAAGATTCACCACAAGGTCTCCGAGAATTGGATCAGCGCTACGCTATTGCTTGCTCCTCTCGTCGGCACCTACGCGTGAGTTTACTTCATCTTTTTTTTCTAATTTCCCTTGTGATTTTGTTGATGACTTGTTTAGATTGATTGTTTGATTTGCCTCGTGTTTGTTTTTGGGTGTTGAGGGTTTGATACGCTCGCGGAAATTATGGGTTTCGTATAGATTTAACGAGAAATTCAGAATCATAAGGTCTATGAATTTACTGGTTCAACAAGACTCTTGATATGAATAGACACATACCGTTTGGAGAGGAGAGAGCTGATCGATTTGAGCTAGAGGGTCTAGAATCTAATCAGCTGTAACCACAGGGCATTAGAGCATGCCGATGATAGTTTTTAGAATCTAAGAAATCTTATTTAAATTTTTTCGTTCCTGAAAATCCCTTAAAGAACTTTCACATCCTGCATTTACAACTTGTTTTCGTGTTTCAAATTTCATCTTCTGAATTTCACGGAAAATCTACAATACTCGTGTTTTCTGTGAACTGTGGATCACATATTGACCCTAAGATAGTCTGTGCTATCAATTATTGGATTCCGTGAAAAAATGATAAATAGGAAATGCTTGGGAGAAAAACTAGAAGTTTTCATCATTGTAGCTTAAATAGTTAAATGTATAAGTATCTGCCAAACCTACTATTAAAAAGTAAATTGCATGCTTGAGGGAGAGCTAGAAAATAATGACCAGGTGTCAGAATCAGAGAGCTAGATACTACTCACTAATCAGAACAGTGAACAATGATTGGAATGAAAGGATTGTAATTGCTTAGGTTGTTTTGTTTCTTGAAGGAGCAATCGTTGTTGAATAATAAAACTTTTTGAAACAAGGTTACTTGTATCTCGATGTGGGTTGATTAAAACTCAGAAGCGACAAAAAATGAGAGAAACATGCATATGGGTTGGCATTCTGGTATGGGTACTGAAGTACCTGGTAAATGAGATGAAAGTCACTTGCATTTACTAGGTAACAATATATAGAGTGGCTCCTCGTTTTAGCCCTTCATACCTTTAACTCCTGATTGAAAACCTAGTTTACTACTTCCTGAAGAAGAAAAATTGTTGAGCTGGGGTCTGATGAAAAGTCTGTTGGGTCTTTTGGAGTTTGTACTCATTCTTTTGTACTCATTCATATGGTGCTGAGTCTGATAGACTTTTTCAGAGACCTGTGGGTTCTTCTGTATTACTGTGGTTTTGGAATTATGAGTTACCTCCTTTTACTCCTCCTCCCTCTTTGTTCTCCTTGAATTTTCTCATTGAATCTCAAAAATAGAAACACTCAATATCCCCAAAAATTATGATTGGGCAACAAATTCAGACAGAATCTCGTTGAGCACATAGTCTCTATCTCTTTATTTGTGTCTGCACCACCAACTGTGATTGGCTGGATTCAATGGAACTGCATCAGCCCATCTATTAGTGGACAAAATATTCATGTATTTATGTGATTCAGTGAGTGTGCTTGTTGTCTCTCATTTGTCATCAAATTTTTGCCTTGAGTGTTTGCAGAAGCCTTTGATGAATGCCAAAATCTTTACCTAGATATAGAACCCCCAAGGACTCATGCATTTTGATGATGACAATTACAGTTGGAGTTAAAGTGCCTTTCCCTTAAGTGTAAATGCTCCTGTTTTTTCTTATGTTACTGATATGATCATATGAAAATATCTGTGCGTTTCTATTTTCAGATTTTCACCTTTTCATGTACATGGGACTACTCTGGTTTAAGTTTCAATTTTCTAGTTGCTGTCATCGTGTTCAATGAGAAGATACAAAAATTTAAATTAAGTAAACAATGCTGTGTGAAATGTGAATATAATTCACCTCTCTTAATATTTGATGCAGCTATGTTCAGAACTACCTGGAAAAAGAGAAGCTGGCTCACAGGTACTAAAGGTCATGCGAGATGGGAAGAGTATATTTGGATAATCTTCTGATTTGGCAGAATGCGTTTGCTCGAGTCTTGTTTAGCCTGCAAAGAACATGAAATTGTTCAAACAGTGCTGTTGGTTTTGATATAATAATATGACTTTAAGTCGTTTCTTCTTTGGTACGCCTTTATGAACCAGTGAGATTGGTCATCACAGATGGCCTGTAATGCTTCCAATTCATTATTAATATCTAGGTGGTAATATTATTTCGTTACGATTGCTTCTCTGTGCATTTGGACCAAAATCATGATTGGCAGCAAACTTTTCATTAGATGCATTGCCTTGCGATGTTCATTTTTCATTTGCCTTGGTTTGAACTTGATACGTGAAATAGCAAGTATACTTTAAAGTGAAACTGGCCGAAAAAGTTGTGAAGTGTAATGAATAATTTGCAACACTTACTATCAAGCATTTCCACTGATTTATATCACTTTAAATGGGAATAAAAAAGATACATAAGGACTATTTACTAAGTACCATTGTTGAACACCAAATTCCCCATAAGGATCAATCAGAAGTAAGGATCCACTTCATATTCATTAGTAAGGATCAATCAGAAGACACTTGTTTTAGTTGGCCTAAAAACAGTCATGAGGACTTGACCCGACACTATTAATCTATGACAGAAACTATTAAAGCATTTATTATCATTTTTTTTATTTAATTCACCCATAATTTTATAGTTATTATCTTTTCTTTTCTTTTCTTTCTTTATTTTCAAAAAATCCCCTTCTCTTTTTACTTGTTTTTATTTTATATAGTTAATTATCTAAAATTTTGAGTATACTAATCCATATGAATCGACTTTATCAAATTATCTCCTATGATATTAATTCATCTTTTAATTTTCGAGCAACATTAATTTAACCATTAGTCCATTAGTATATTGCACACACATCATTCTTCTTCTCTTACAAACATGTCCTATGCATAATTAGAAATTAGTATGATTCCATCCACTGTTCTATTACTACTTTATAGGTCTCGGATTTTGTCTCAAATAATTCGAATAAGATCTGTATCGTGTAGTTGGCTATGACAATTTGTTTTTAATAAAATAATTGTATTTGTCTCGAACTTTAAATTAATTAGGTGGCAAAAATTTTATATCAATTTTTAATTTAATGTTGATTTTTTTTACTGTCAATCTTATTTCTAATATTTTATATTTTGGTTAATTTTATTTTATTTTTTTTATTTTAGTCGAATATTAACATATATTTTACGTGCTAATAATATATAATATAGAATTGATAAAAAAAATTCAAATATTCTTTGATTAATTTTGAGAATGAAAAAAAGTGCTTTGAGCTTTAATGGGCTCTATAATTCTATGGTTCTATGAGAAAACGAAGCACTGTCTGAACTCTGGCCTTTGCGGAATCTAATGATCAGAAAAAGAACAAGCAAGAGCGGCTTTAGCCTCCACAGGCGACCCAATATATGGCAAAAATGTATCAGCTTTCGCATTCTCAAACAGATCCATGCTTCCATGGTCACCAATGGCTTCAATTCCAACGGTCGATATCTCAGAGAATTCATTTTCACTAGTGCGATGGAACTGATGGGCACTATCGACTATGCCCACCAAGTGTTCGCTCAAATTTCTGAACCAGACATTTTTATGTGGAACACCATGATTAGAGGCTCAGCTCAAAGCTCTAGCCCCGTAAAGGCCATATCGCTCTATTCCCAAATGGAAAGTAAGTTCATAAAACCCGATAGCTTCACCTTCCCTTTTGTACTCAAGGCTTGCACTAAGCTTTTCTGGATCAAAACGGGCACGGCAGTTCATGGAAGGGTTGTGAAATTCGGTTTTGAGTCAAATGGGTTTGTTCGAAACACCCTTATATTCTTTCACGCTAATTGTGGAGACTTGAAGATTGCAAGCGCACTCTTCGATGATTCGGAGAAAAGGGACGTGGTTCCTTGGTCGGCACTTACTGCGGGATACGCAAAAAGAGGGAATTTAAGTGTTGCACGAAAACTGTTCGATGAAATGCCTGATAGAGATTTAGTTTCTTGGAATGTGATGATTACTGGGTATGCTAAGCAAGGGGAGATGGAGAGTGCTAGAGAACTTTTCGACCAAGTTCCGAAGAAGGATGTGGTTACATGGAATGCGATGATCGCAGGGTACGTGAATTGTGGTTCACATGATCAAGCATTGGAGTTGTTTGAGGAGATGAGAAAAGTTAAGGAAAACCCAGATGAAGTGACAATGATAAGCCTATTGTCTGCTTGTGCTGATCTTGGAGATTTGGATATTGGGATGAGAATACATAAAAACATCGTAGAAATGTGTTCAGGAGATCTAAGCACATTGCTTGGTAATGCACTTGTTGATATGTATGCAAAGTGTGGAGACGTAGGAAAGGCTCTTGAAGCTTTTAGAGTGATAAGATACAAAGATGCGGCCTCGTGGAACTCAATCATCGGAGGTTTGGCTTTTAATGGCCACGCTGAGGAAGCTCTTGATCTGTTCATGGAAATGCAGCAGAGGAAGAAAATCCGGCCAAATGAGATCACTTTTGTAGGAGCCTTGGTTGCTTGCAGCCATGCCGGGAAAGTTGATGAAGGATACAGATATTTTGATCTTATGAGAAGTAAGTGGAAAATTGAACCTAATATTAAGCATTATGGGTGTATGATAGACATGCTTGGGCGTGCAGGAATGTTGAAGGAAGCTTTTGATTTGATATATTCAATGAAGATTAAACCTAATGCAATTGTATGGAGGACTCTTTTGGGAGCTTGCAGAGTTCATGGAAATGTGGGATTGGCTGAACGTGCAAACAAAGAGCTTCTTAAAATGAGAAATGACGAAAGTGGTGACTATGTGTTGCTATCAAACATATACGCATCAAGAGGTGAGTGGGATGCGGTAGAGAAGATAAGGAAGATGATGGATGTTGGTGGTGTAAAGAAGGATCCTGGCTATAGTTTAGTTGAAGCGGATGACACAGCTCTAATGCATTATTTGTTTGAATCAAAACCTAAGCTCAAATCAAGAAGCCAAAAGTAGCCAAAGCACAAGGTATTTTCTACCTATCTATTTTACAATCTAGGCAATGCATGGTTAATCTTTAGTCGAGTTAGGAGATCTTATAACCCAGATAAAATTCTCCCAATAATAACGTCTCAATGAGGACTCGAACATGAGGCTTTGCCTATGAAGATTGAAATATATGCTACTCTAACCAACTATTTGTTGATTTTCTTATTTAATTCATATGTATTTTGTTGAATAACTTTGAGCTTATAAGTCAAAATAAGCCTTTTGCCGGTCATTTCTATCTGTGCCTTCTCATGTGAAACAAGAATTATTCATAACTTGAATGTAGATTCCTGTCTATATATATAGATACAGAGCATGTCTTAAAGTTTCTGTCACTAGATGCACTGGATTTGACATCCAAGATCAGTACACCATGAACTCAGCTTGTCTTCCTAAGGTGGTGGCTAATTTGCTAAAAAAATGACAAGAGTTTGCAGAGTGAAGTGCTAAAATTCAAGTATAATAAGGGCGAAGATTTTGGGGTCCAAGTAAGAGAAGTCAGGGATGCATCACAGATTTTGGCAAACTTAAGTGTGGACTACTATTCTATTGATCTGTCTAAATGGGATATTCGTGATGGTTAGCTTTTGGCTTGATAAATGGAGTGACCAAGAAGAGGAGATTTTAATTTATCGTAGAGAAGAGTCCAGTTTTGTAATTGACAATGAATGCATTGTCGATATGATACAGAAGTATATGTTACTAATATCTGTGATGTGCGGAACAATCTAATTCAAAAGCATTATGTTTCTGTGAAAAATAATTTCTTGAAGATGATTAAGATGGTGGCCACCTAATGAAGGCTGGATTAAGTTGAATTATGATGTTGGTTGTAAAAAGATGTTACTAGCTAAGCTCTTTAATGATTCTGGATTTATTTGAAAGACAGATATGATAGTCAAATATCAAAATAACTCAACAATGAAAGCTCAACTTCTTAAAAGACACAAATCTCCGTATAGCAAAATTTCAGGATTTTGAAGATAAAGAGGGAAAAATTAAAAAGGGAATAATTTATTAATGAAAATAAAGGAGGAAGTTTATAAGGAAAAACAAATTCAGGATAAAATAGTCGAATAAAGGGAAGACAAAAAGCACGCCTTTGTTTATTTCTAATTTTGACGAGACATACCAAATGGTTATGATGAAGTTTACCCCTTGTAATTTTTTAGAGAAATATGAAACTTTTGATTGGAAATACCGACATGTAAATTTTCCAGCTAGTCTGTTGCCAAACACACACATGGCCACATGCATTGGACAAAATAAGTCTCATAAGTATCATTTTAAATACAACTCGTGTTGTACTGATGCCAGCGTATAGATAATGGAATGGGTTATGAATATGATAATAGTTTTTCAAGCGTAAACGAACGAAAAGTCGGAATCCAGGGCTTACTAATAAAAAGGAGTGATTTGAACCTTTGACGAGAAAAGTAATGTCAATTCATGAATTGATAAAAAACAAACTTTAATTTTGTAGTCATTTCGATCCTTTGAGGAATTGAGGCGAGTCCATGAGTCTTATTGTCGCGGATAATCATTTACCCATGCCTATGCAAAATGGCCATGTTGCCCCGTTCGTAGTGGTAAGGGACTCAGGGTGTTCAAAAGCTAGTCAAATCTTCTTACCAAAAAAAAAAAAACCCTAATCAAATTTCATTATCCTTGAAGTAGCAAACTCACACACCCACACACAGAGACACATATAATAAATTAATTAATAATTGTATTATATGTTGAAAACGATATATCAATATATATTATATTGAAATTGAGAGATTCTTTGAATTATATCTTTAATTGATTTTATTTTTCATTTTGATTCTAAACCATTTAATCTAGTCATGTGTCTCTTTTTAAGTTTGAATATTATAAGTCCAGAGTTAACTAGTTATTTTTTACAAGTCCTTTATGTCCAATTGAATCATTAGTAAACAAGATCAAATCAAATCTCGAAATTAAGTTGCTCCATTCAAAATTAAATGAATGAAATTGGTCATATATATCTTGTTTTAAATTTGTCGAATTCAAATTTAAAACTATGTGATAGTTTTGAGAAGTTTTTTTTTGTATCCAATTAAATTTGTCGACAAATGAAGTCAAAATTATATCCGGTGCGTGAGTTTAAGAATAAAAGTAAAAAATTATAAAAACATGTAAAACTAATCTAAAATAAATAAAAATATTTAAGATCAATTTAAATTTAAACCCATATTTTAAAGATCAATATAATGTGAGCATTTTAAATAAAAAAATATAATGTGAGCATTTTTTTCGGTTAAGTTATGAGTTTCCCCCGTCTATCCGTGTAACCGTCTAATTCCATTCGGACCTCAGAGAAGATACGGTCAGAGCCCTCCCAACAATGTCGACTTTAGGGATCGAATATGGGTCCTCTTCTCAGGATGTAACTCGCTAAACCTCTGCACCAAACATTTGTTGTTTAATGTGAGCATTTGACCTATTGAAAAAAGGAGTATTTTTGAGGTTGAGTGAGTGGAGGGTGAGAGAAAAGTGATGGGTAGGCAAAGAGCATTACCAAGTTGAGATACGGACACGGGAAACATCTTTTCACAACACTCTTCAATTTCCCAACAATAACGGAATAATGTTATCTTTCCACAAGTTATCCATCGTTTTCAACAAATTATATATATGAAACATGTGCTTATTTAAATAAATTTCTTACCATATATCGTTCACGCGCATGCACCTTGTTTTGACGAATTTGCTCACTTCGGTAATTCAGTAATTCTTTTATATCTTGTACAATTGCATGAGCAGGACATATATGATGGATTGATGGTCAGCGAACATATTTATGAGCCACATATTCTTTAGATCAAATTTTAAGGGCAATAAGAGACAGGAAAAAATGATTTGTTTAGTATATATATATATATATATCAATTCTCGCATGCATATGTAGGTAGCCACACTTTCTATCATAGAGCACTTCCTTTTCCATAAAATCCAAGCAAAAGAAACAGTTTGTGACAATGAAAACAAATAATAAGGACATTTTGCTATAGAGTGGTACTTAGAAATCCTTTCTTATTCTTTCCTTTTTTTTTAATAAAAAAAAAAANCCATGGGATTTGCCTTGTAAGTTGTAACTCTTTCTCTCTTCATTTTTTTTTTATATATATTTTTACTTATATGTGTAATGTATTAAATAGTGATGAATTACACTTGAAAATGAATGAAGGGATGGCTAGGATGGGAGGAGAAGAGTGGTATTTTTTCTGTTTAAGAGACAAGAAATATCCATCAAGTTCGAGGACTAACAGGGCCACTGAAGCTGGATACTGGAAGGTAACAGGGAAAGACAAAGAGATATACAACAGAGGCAAAGAAGTTATTGGAATGAAGAAAACTCTAGTTTTCCACACAGGAAGGCCTCCTCATTCTCAAAAGACCTCTTGGATCATGCATGAATATAGACTCCATGGCACTCTTTCTAACCAAAACCTTCCTCTATCTGCTCAGCTTCTGCAATTTGATTTAAAAATCACTTGTTTCCCATTATATATATAAATATCTCTGATAAATTTCATTTTAGTCTTAAAATTATTTTTTGTTTTTTATTAGTTTTTAAATTTTCACATTTGTTCTATTTTGGTCACTTAATTGGTTTCTGCCATTATTTCTAATCTGCTCGGTTGAGTTTAATAATTTTTCTATCATATATGTCATAATTTTTCTAATCTTAGTCACAAATTAGAGATAAATTTATGGTTGATTATTATCTCCAATTTATGACTAAGAATGTTTTTATTTTTTTATCTTTGTCAACTCACTTACTAAGACATACATGAAACTATATATTTCAACTATACAAATTGTTAATAATGATAGAAACTCAATGAAATCACATTTTTGAGAACCAAAATAGAAAAGATATGAATGTTTGAGGACCAAAATGAAGTTTTAACCCCTAAGAAAAAGAAGAGTTTGAAATGTGAATGCTTTGTTTTAATTTCCCCTGTTTCACTTAAGCTTATGTTATTTTGTTTGGTCCAGAATGAGTGGGTTATATGCAGATTTTTCGAGAAGAGTGAGGGTAGAAAGAAAGTGCATATTGTTCCAAGCCTATTGAGGGTGAACTCCATTAATAATGTACAAGAAGACCCTCCTTCTCCATTAAAAAAGGATCAAACTCCTATATCTGCCACGTCATCAAATCCCCTTACTGTTTTCCCTTCTTCTTCCACAGTACTAGAAGTAGCAGCACATCCAAATGACAATGGAATGGTTCAAAACGCACCGTTTCAGAATCAACTATACTACTCATCATCACCACCTCCTCCTGCTTATGACGACATTGGTTGCCTCTGGAATTTCTAATCACCAATCTTAATTAAACAATATAATATACTCTCTCTCTCTAGTTTAATATTCCTACATGGTATATATATATATATAATTGTATATTAAGTGCCTATGTGTGTATATGTTTGATAGGAACTGATTTTATGTTAAAATGCTCTCTTTAGTCATTACTCATTACCACCGATTACACCATAGTTTAAATTCGTTATACTTTAATCAGATGCTGTATTATTATGGCAATGTTTTTATTAAGACTATATATATACTCTTGATATAAGTATATATTTAAGGGTATATTACACAAAAGAGCCTTGCGGTTTGACCCATTTTCAGATAGGGTCCATGTGGTTTAAAAAGTGTCAAACTGGAGGTCTGTGGTTTCCTCCGTTTGCAAATAGGGTCCTAGGTGATTTTTTCCATCCAAATTAACAGAATTAGGTTATAATAAATTTTAAGGTGGATTGTTTTGTAATTTGAACTTTTTTCTATTAGAACAAGAATTATTTTGCAATTTGAACCAACTCTAAACAAACCCTAGAAAGCAATTTGAATCGTGACTTCTTTTTCTTCTTCCCCAAATTATTCGTCGTTCGCTGGACATCTCTTTCTTCATTCAAATTAACAATTTACAACTCTAAACATCTCTTCATTCCCTTTGAAACAAGTTTTTGACCCAAAAATGCACAAAGAAACTCAGAAAATGAACAACAAAAAACTTGATGTGGAAGAAGAAGAAGAAGAAGAAGAAGAAGAAGCCGCCGACGGAAAAAACAAACTCAGATCTTCGCCGGCGACATTTATGCGGCTGTCGAATGACAGAGACGTCATCAAGGACCCAAAGGGGCTTGAGGCCATTTTCTTGAAACACTATTTTAATTACAGGTCCACAGGGGAACAAAGGCTTGTCGGTAAAGCAGAGGGTATCATCGATTTTGGAAAAGACTTGTACAAAGGGACTTGTGGTGATTGGAAGAAACGACATCGAGGGCGGGTTCACCGAAATTCACATTCTATGACACTGATTTTGGATTTGGAAGACCTTCCAAGGTTGAAATGATGCATAGGCCAAAGATTATGTCTATTGTTGAGAGTGGATGTGAAGAAGGTGGACTTGAAATTGGCTTCAATTAAGGATGAATATGAAGCTTTCCTTTCTCTCATTCAATGAGGACTTCAAGCAGTCAAATCATAGATTAAATGCTTAATTAAACGAGAATTGGATATCTTATTGAATACCAATCATCCTTACTTTCTGTCTCCACCCGCCTCGCCGTTGATTCTCACATCTTTCCTTTCCTTGAATTAAAACCTAAGTCGTCATCGATTTAGGTGAAGAAGACGGAGACAAAGAACAAGAAGAATGTTGCGGGAATGGAGTAGGAAGTCTTTTATTTTTAGTTTAAATTGCAATATAGTCCTTTTTTAAATTTGTTTTAATAAAAAAAACGCTCAAATCACAAAACAGTCCATTTTAAAATTTATTCTAACCTAATTCTGTTAATTTGGATGGAAAAAATCACCTGAGACCTTATTTGCTAACGGAGGAAACCACAGACCCCCAGTTTGACACTTTTTAAACCACAGGAATCCTATCTGAAAATGGGTCAAACTACATGATCCTTTTGTGTAATTTACCCTATATTTAAATAAGGTATGATTTGAATAATGAGAAGAGTCTACCTCAGAAGATTAACAAAAGTGTTTCACAATGAATATTTATATTAACTGATGATCCTGCTAACTTTTGGCCGAGTTTCAATAAGCATATGCAAGAAAGCACGCACGACATCATAAAATTTTGTAATATTTTTCTGATGATCAAGCCGATAAAAATAATGATTTGAGTTAACCATGTATCAACTATCAACGAAAGGAAAAGAGCCAATACATGTAATAAAAAGGCTCCGAAAACCATATACAAGTATGGGCCGGATTAGTCTGGTAATTTTGGGTCAGATGGGTCTTGTAGTTGTAATTCTAAATAGCCTCAAGGTCCATGAACAAAATCTAAAATAGCCAGACAATATTTTTATAAAATAAAAATTCCGAAAGGCAAAGCATAAATAATTTATGTGCAAAGTCAGGCAGGGTGAATAATTAATATATATATATTAAATTAAATAAATATGATATTAATTTTTTTTGTTTTTTTTTCTTGATTTAGATATGATATTTGTTTTCTATTAATTTTTATTATGCTTAATTTGTAATTAAAAATTAATTATTTCATTTATAACTCTTTTTTGTCATTTGAAACATCTTTCCGTAATCTCGTCGAGGCAGGGTTATGTAACTGAATAAATGATGTTCAATATTATAGATATTTTGTGAAATTTCAGCCATGCTATTCTAAAATATGTGTAGGTAATGAAAATCAATTTTTTTTTGGATGAAATTTTAGGTGAGTTGGCAGTGAGAGTTCACTAAAGTTAAGATATATCTCTAAGCTCTATGAGAGTTTATAGAAGTAATTACAAGTAATTACAGACTGTCTACCAACAAAAATCTCACATCGGCAGTGAGATTCGAAAATCAATTATTGGTATTGTTCACTGTTCTGGGTTACAAAAATAGTACGTTGAGTTTGTAATATATTAGGATTCATATTTCATGGGAATTGTTATGATATATAATAGATCTAGGCTTGGCGTGCCCGTTTTATATAACATTTGAATTGATTTTTATATTGATAGAAGAGTAAGTTTGTGATCAATTTGAGAAATTATAAAAATATGTAAGACTCATCTAAAATAAATAAATATTTAGGACCAATTTAAAATTACCTCATATGGGGAGAGTGAGTTGGGAGAAAGAGAGTGGCAGCATTTTTTAATTTTTAATTGTTTTTTGCATTTTTTTAATTCATTTATTTTTTTAAAGAAGTGGGGAGAGTGAGTGGGGAGAGACAGTGGTTTTTTTTTTTAATTTTTTAATTCGCTATTTTTGACCAATTATAAAAGGGTTTAGCCATATAATATAGTATAGATGTGAGTTACCAATTGGTGAAAGAAGATTTGGGCCTTGAAGGCCCTACATTTGGCCCAAAAAAATGGTGAAAGAAGACGTGGGTTATTTTAAAGGGTTAGATTCTTGACATGGGATGCAATGAGTCATGAGCCAATAAAATAATGACACGTGAAAAAATTGGTTGTATGTAACTAGTGGTGTGACTCCATACACCGTTATGATTGGTTAAAAAATTTATTATTTTTTATTATTTTTAAGCATTAAATTATATCAATGGTTATAATTATGCCACATCAGCATTTGCATCCTCTGTGAAGAATCAAACTTTGCATCTTAGACTGAACCTATTTTAAATTTCTTCTTCCGTTACTCATTTGTAGTAGACTTCGAAGCCTCCGAATATGCTGTTGTGCATCACGGTCATCCTCATTATGAATTACGGATGTCTATAAACGATAACTCTCATCTCCTAATCTTTTTGTTTAACAAAAAGATGGCTTCTATTATTAAACTAACTATACTTATTAGATTGAATTTATCCAAGGTGCTTCAAAACTATCTAGTATATTAATGGTTGGTTCTGAAAATATACCTACATTTACCTTTGAATGCACATTGAGAACAATTTTTTTTTTGCCCTAGGAAATTGTACAAATGCCTTCAAATTGTGGATGTTCGTAAGCCAAGTAGATTCAGTAAATTCAACTTTTGACTCAGCTATTTAGGCCAAGTCCAATCTTAGGTGTATATATAAAAGATTCAGCTTAGTCCCTAAAAAGCTTCCAATGTGATCCGTCTCACTCTAGAAAAATGATTTTGCAAGTTAAAAATAACTTTTACATGTTTAACTAGCTTGATGGTACTGCTTCAATGGACAAAAGGGTCAACAAAATTGATTGATATGTGATATTCTGTGTTGAACTCCATTCTTCATTTCTTTTTCTAGTAGTCTAACCTAATCTTTTTTAAGAAAATATTTGTAGATGACATTAAAATGGTTAGATCCCTCATTTAGATGCATATTTTAGGTCTGGGTGAGCTTTCAGTTGCATTTTTGCACAAGAATTAAAGATCATTTTCAGCTATTGAATGCACGCCTAGAGATTTTCATAAGCAGTTGGAGGAATCTGTTCTCAATTTGTAAAAACATTAAGTAAATTCATAATCACGCACATGATTGTAATCAAAAGCATTAACCCACTCAAGGTTAAGCTTTAAAACCTTAAAAGTCGGTGTCACCAGATGACGACTTCATTATGACATTGTTGGAAAAAAAAATTTCTGTTGAAAAAGACCTCGTTGTTGATGACATGGTGTTAATTAATAATTATGATAAGTCATGAAAAAAAAATATAATATTCTTATTTGTGATTGACTTTTTTTATATGTTATTCAATGGATTCACATCTGGCTAGCAGTGTCCACTAATTTGGTTGAGTTTGATATTTAATTATTTATTGATTATAAAATATATATATATACACACACACTAGAGGCTTTGCGTGCCCTAAACCCTAACGGGCACGTAAATATATATGTAAAATATAAAATTATTTAAAAATAATTTGTTAAGAGGGAATATCACAGGGTACCAAAGTGTCACTTTTTAAATTACCGAATACTAAAGTGAAATATGATCAAACCATAGATTACCAAAGTGTAATTTATCCTTTTTTATAGAGTTTAAAATATTAATGAAAATCAAAAATAACTTGGAGTAAATATAAGACGCAGCTTAAGTTTCCAAAAAAAGAGTGTTAGTGAATCCTAGAAATGAGAACTACAAAAGGAAAAAAAGAAAAAAAAAAAAAGGCTCAATAACACCCTCAATTGAGCAGTAAATATAAGACGCAGCTTAAGTTTCCAAAAAAGGAATATAAGATACAGTTTATGGGTAATTTTTATCATGTCGAGTTATGTAATATTGGGTCAAAATTAATTTTAAAATAATTCAGTTTTGATTTAAAATAATGTTTTAATTTTTATATATTAATCAAAATATAATTATCACTGTTTAGAAAACTGGACTAAACCGTCAGTAGTCTAGTTCAATTCATCCACAAAATCGCCAAATTGACCAAAATACGTGGTGAACTAGTTGAACAAATACATTTTGTTTTCTTTTTATACTTATGATAAAAAAATTAAAAAATGTTGATTATGTATCTAAATTCAATAAAAAATATATATCATGAAATATCATTTAATGACCTTAATATTGGTTAACATTATAAAAATTCATTATATTTATATTAATTCATATTAATATATAAAACTACTTGTATTTATAACATTGTTAATTTTTTTTATTTGTTTCGCTATTTAATGTCATAATTATATTTTATAATTTAATTATAGTTATTTGAATTAGAATTTCATTATATTTATTTTTTTTATTTTTCAATTAATTTACTTGTCACCGAGTTGAATCCAGTTGAACTCCAAGGAACCATTAAAACTTAAATTGAACCATTAAAACCTAAACTGATATCTCAATGTTCGATCTAATTTTTAAAATCAGTTGGTTCAATGTCTGATTTGATTTTTAAAATCTTAATAATTATATATGTGTATTATATTTTTTATTAATAAATGATTAAATTTAATTTTTTTTATCAATAAAAAAACGTATTTAAATAAAACCAACCTTATATATTTTCTTTTTCTTTTTCCTCTCTTGTAGGATAGTTCTAATCATTCAGAAAATTATTTTCCTTTCCCGCTGAAGTACTGACTTTTAATTAGCTCAATCATATTTTAACTTAGAAAAAGAAAAAGTATAAATTGAAGTACGGACGAGATTAATAATAATAATTGACGAAGTGGGAATTTACTTAGGTAGTCTAATTACCTAATTCAGTNTTCCAAATTCGTAGTTGTGCCCCATGCCATGTAGGAGCCATGTGGCATGATTTGAGGCTTGCTTCTCCTTATTATATCTTAGAGAATAGATTGATACCTAGACCTCCAATAATAATTCCTTAAATTATGATTGACATAGTGTGCTAGCTGATTACATATGATGCGTGTGGCCTTGTAAACGCAAGTTTGATTACTCTATCCTGTAGTGTCTCCGGTGAAAAATAAAGCATTTTCTTGAAAGGGAACACATACAATATAATATTATACCGATGGAAAAGGTTAAAGCTAGGAAATTACTAATGAACTATATATGTATATGATATTTTGTTGATGATATATATGAATATGAACATAATGCGTTGATTTTAATCTCTTAGGCGCTGTCGGAGATGGACCACGTGGAAGTTTGTCTTAACGAAGGAGTCATTAAATAGGATCATAATGAGTATTGAGGACCATTTAACAAATGCTAGAGCTGGCAGTGATCAAAGCAAATTTAAGGAGGGTGTCCCCATTGTCCTCCCCTTTAGCCAATATCAGTCTTGGATCCATGAGACCTTTAGCATCCCACACCATCTCACACATTTAAGTTTTCTATTTATATAAATATAAATTAGTCCTTACCCTTACCCCTCCTTGTTTTGTCTTCTCATGCTCCAAATCATTCAAGATACCTTTCAGTCCCACCTTATTAAATTCATCCTGCTCCTCCCAAAATTACCAAAATGCGGTCCTCATCTCTTTCGTTTAAGTAACCTCCTAAATGGAATCAATTAATCACCACTCTCATCTTTAAAGTTTCCACCTTTTTTGGCAGCTCCACTACTCTCACTCTCACATCCAGGCAACTAATCTATATATATTCATCTCTCTTGTGGTTGTGGATGGATGCCAGGCTATATTCCCCAATCTTACTAATGGTACTTCAATGCATTTTATGGAAAATCAAGTCCTTGCTCCTCCATGGGTACCTTGGGACTTTTCTTGATTCTGAATTATATATCTCTGGTATTCTATGGTGGAGATGGTGTGAAAATATTATATTAAAGAGTAAACTAACAATTTAGTCCCTGAAAGACCACTAGCTGACAATTCAGTCACTGAAAGATTAAAATACACATTTAGTCTATGAAAGATCAAAATAATATACTTTCTGGTCCTTGAAATATTAGAACGGTATACTGTTTAGTCTATAAAAATGATTAATTAGTACATCATTTTGATCTTTCAGAGACTAAACTGTACATTTTAATCTTTCAGTGACCCATTTGTCAGCT
>QANZ01013131.1:0-12768 GCA_003254925.1 Chamaecrista fasciculata
TAATTTTAGTAAATATAAAGCCTGCAATTCGCCTAGCTCCAACATATACAAGTCGAATTGTTCATGCCTTGCACATTCTGAAACCCTAGCTCACTATCAGAGAGAAGTCGAAATTCCTCCTTTGTAGAGAGAGAAAAATCGACACCCACCTTCCTTAGGAGAGAAGTCGATTTTCTTCTAAGGAGTTAGAAGAGTAATCGAAAGTTGTGGGTTCTACGGGTTTGAAGACAACAATAGAACAAAAGGAGTTTTGTTGCTGATTGTTGATCTGTGGCGCCTGATGGAGATTGTGCCCTAGGGCCAATCATTTTATTTATGTGTTATTTGAACATATGTATTTTTGATTAATTTATAGAGATAAATTATGTTGTTATCATATTATTAGCGTGTTTACTATGATAGCGTCCTTGATTAATTATAAGATAATTAATCTAAAACTGTCCCTGGTCGATCATTCACGTGGGAACGTAAATGAACTAAGACCAGCATGACCTCGGTGTATAGAGATACATGCACNTCTCAGGGTGGGTTTTCCCCGGGGGCGCAAGTTTTTTTTTAATTTGCGTGTTTTCCGCTGCGTGTTTCCCTGGGGATTTCCCAACACATTCTTGATTCAAGAATTGTTCTTGAATTCCAAGAACCGTAGATTGGAGTCCCGAGTTCTTTTGGAGAAAAGAACTGAAGGCTAGCACCTTGGTGTCAGCAAACTGTTCGTGTGGATCACCGGCAGAGGAATGACACTTGGAGTAGACTTCTCAGAGTCGCAACATTCAAATCGGGCCGATTGAAACATTGAGGTAAAACTTCTTCCTTTACCGGTTTAAATCCTGCTAGCGGATCCGTAGGGAAATCACAAGTTTGTTTTGCGCCCTTTTATTTAAATTGTTAATTATCGCTTCCGCTGCGCGCCCCGTGATTTCCCAACAGTTAGTCCCTGAAAGAACCGAACGTACACTTTTTCATCCATGAAAAGGACTAAAACGTATATTGTTCGATTCTCTCAAAGACTAAATTGTGTATTTCAATAATACAATTCATTCTTTCTATATTTCCATTTCCTTGACAAAATGGACAGAGAAATTTAGAGTAACTATATAATACATGAGTTGTGGGCTTTTAATTTGGTGTGATTGCTTTCTTTTGGCAAATTTCATATATCAAAGAAGAGTGATATCTATAACTTTGGAATAATTTTGTTTGAATTAATTACTGAGAAGCCTGCAGTAATACGAATTTGTGGAAAAGTTAGTCAAATAGTTGAATGGGTTATTCCTCTTATAGAAGAAGGAGATATACAAAACATAATGGATCCAAAGTTAGAAGGAAATTTTAATGCAGCTTCTGCACATAAAGCTATTGAGGCTGCCGCATCATGTGTTTCAAAGGATGTTGTCAAGAGGCCAGACATCAGTCACATATTAGCAGAACTTAAAGAATGTTTAAATCTGGAAATCAAGTTTCACGAAAACAATTCTTTGGTGATTAAAGAATCACTAATCACCCGAAATCTTGAAAGCAGTTCTTCCGTGATTGAAGAATCACTAATTACCCAAATTCTTGCAAGGTAGCGTCTGGATTTGTCTCTAAAATCAAAATCAATAGTTATGAAGTTATATATTTGCATGTATTCTCTTCGAATGTTGGTTCCTGAGCAAGGTAATTTTATATATTTGTGGAGCTTGTTGGCTTTCACTTTCTGTAAGAGTCGTGATTAAGTTATAGGCAGGATTGATAATTTGATGCACAAAACAGGGCTAGAAGCTGGTACATTATTGATGCTTTACAAAATATTTATCCATATACATTCCATAGATTTTAAAAGTAAGTGAATGGATGAATTGATCTAAATGTCAAGAAAAAAGCAACACACCTCATATTACACTTCGAAAGACTAAAGAGTAAGGACGAATCTTTAAACATGTTCAATATCACCATAAAAAGATACAATTCTTACAATTCTTATAATTTTATAATGAGGACCAATGTTCTGCACATAAAGGAAAGAGACTCAAAGAAAACATAGAAGATCTTCCCTAGATTTGCATATTACAAGTTAGAAAAAAGCTGTTATAAAAAGATAATTTGAGGTGACACTTGAATTTATATGCTTTCCAATAAGACATGCTACAAATGATTGTCAACGTTTTAATTATTATTGAACCTTCAGTTAATGGTTCATAACAGTAATAGATTATAGAGTAAATCAATAAATTAGTCCATGAAAGATTATCTAATTGATAATTTGGTCCCTGAAATACTGAAATACATAGTTTATATAGTTCTTGAAATTCAAATGGTATACTTGTTAGTTTTTTTTTCATGGAGTAAAGAGTATACTATTTGGTTCTTTCAACGATTAATAAATAATATATTGTTTTGAACTTTCAAAGACTAAATTGTGTGTTTCAGTCTTTTAGGATCAAGTTATCAACTCCGTGTTGATAATCTTTCATGCACCGAATTGTTAGCTTATTCAAAACAATTTCTATATATAATAAAATATAGACTAAACTTAGATAAAATTTATGATATATTGGCTGTAATGTTATTCAATAAATATGACAGAACAGGGTACCTATATCCAAGCCATATGGAGACCTGTGAGCGCGCTGTGGTCATAGCCCACAGCTCAGCTTCAAGAACTTCACAAATGCCAAGAATACTGATATGGGCCAAGAGGACAAGTTGGCCCAAGTGGATGATAAGATGAGTCTAAAAGTATATTGGGTGAGAATCCAATAAAGATGGGCCAAGCATGAGAGAGGCGTGAAGAAGCAATCAATGTAGAAGAAGGTTTTCATTATGTGGTTTAGGTCTATGAGTGTGTGGCACGTGAGTTTGTGAGAGTCTTTGAGCAAGGCTTCTTTATATAGCAGTAGAATTGTAATATGGGGGATATGAATATTTTGTATTGATCTTTAGGGTCTGGAGTTGATCCCTCCTCGAATAGGGACTCATTTGTATGCTTCCTTTTCACTTGAGGAACTTGATACAACAACATCCATTTTCACTTTCTTCTGTTCTTCCATTTTTTATTTTCTTCTCTTGTTACTGTTTTGATACTTGATCCATATCAAATACTTAACAGACCCGTCAACATTATTGAGCTTGATCTAGTCTTCATCAGGGAATGACCACACATTTTAATTAATTCACGGGTGTGTAGTGTTTGATCCAAATCAAAGCATAATTATTGTTCCAAATCAATTCTTGGGTCAAGTCAATTTGTTTGTTTATGAAACACTTCTATGATCAAAATTAATGTTAAGTCTACGACACTATTCAAGGTCGTCTTAACATTAACTAATTAGAAACAGGAATAATTGGACACAAAGAGCTCGATGATCGATCATTAATTTCTCATGGTTTGTGGTTCCTGTCATGCATGGAGTCCGAATTAAATACAGACAATGAAAGGTTAATTTTAGTCCTTTCTTATGCGTGTTATTAAATTTCTAACCTAGAATCATGTATTCAATTTCTTATTCGTACACACACGCATAACTTAGAATCATGTCACGCATAAGAATAACATGATTCAAGGTCATTTAACATTGACTACATGATTCTAAGTTAGAAATTCCATACTCCCTTGCTCCTCTCTTTTTCTTATGCGTGTGTGTATGTTATATCTTTTGCCTCCTCCCTTTTCTTTACCTTTTATACTCTTCTTTCCTCAAAACCCTTAACATGTGCTGCCCTAATTTAGAAAACTAAATGGACATGTGGCCTTTTTTGATTGGGTATTCAAATTAAACATAGTGGGTAAAAATATTTACTGTGCAGTGAAAATGTGAAAAATTGTTATAGGCATAACAACCCAGAAAAATGCAACTTGAGAGAAAACTAAGCAAATGAAACCAAAAAATGAAAAGTTACAAATTCTAATACCTAAATGAATTGTGTGACCATCAAAATGAGGTATTTGGGTTAAAAATATATATATATATATATAAATGAGCAGCTAACACCCAACACCATAGAAGTCACCGGCAACCTCCCTGGAATGTCGTACGTCAGAGATCCGCAATCACTATAGACTCCTCCTCCTCTTTTCTTGTCAATTTCGACTAATGAAATACCCATTAGATTAAAGCCTAGTTTCATTTTCATCAAGTTGGAAGCCCAATAGAATATGGGTAAAACTTGAACTGAGGTTTTTGATAAAAATGATAAACTTTTTAGACTATTCCAAGATGAATCAAAGACTTGAATGAAAAGAAATCTTGAAAGAGGGTAAAATCTAGATAAGATTAAAATTCGTTTTTCTGTTAAATTTTGGACGAAAATATACCATAGGGACCTTTTCTCCTAATAGAGTAAACCTCAACCTTAAATTGACACTTTTTAAATCACATGGACCCGATCTCTAAATACCCTAAATCATAGGACCTTTCTTGTAATTTACTCAGTATTTTACAAATCAAAGTGTTACTCATGAAGGATACAAAAGTGATTATAAATTGATGATTGTGGTTTGTCATCTTTTATTTCCATCTCTCACAGTTGTTCATGACTGACTTTCTTTTTATATCCATGGAGTCCTCCACAAATATTTAATTGGGAAAATTTATATAAAAATAAAAACTCAGGTGTTGGGATTTGGGAACATTATTATTATTATTTTTTGGACTGAGGGGAACTTTTTTTTTTGCTATTGAATTTATTTTTTTTATATTAAGTTTTATGAAATAAAATTTATTACACAAATCTCAACGCGGAAAAGATAGATGCAATGACTAAACATGAGGTGGCCCGATTATCTCACTCTCCATACATTGTCCTATTTAATTTGGATATTAATCTGAAAGATTCAAAGGTTAAATTTGTTAACATAATGATTAATGAGTGACATAGACAATAAATTTAAATACGAACATTCACCATCCTCTAAAAAGTTTAACAGTTATTTTTTAATTTATCCAAATATCATCTAAGAATTCTAAAGACATTTAGTTAAACTTCTTTTTGATTAAATGTCTTTAATTTTCATCACCAAAAATAAAATGTTTTCAGAACAAGATATTTTTTCTTGAGGAAAATATGAGGTCCCTGAAATACATTTTCTCATCACCAACAAACTCATTCTAAAGACATTTTATTCTGGTGGAAAAAAAAGGTCACAGAACTCTATTGGCGTCTGTCTCTTTGGATGACAGAAACGCATGTTGGAAGTTGCATTGGTTTTATTGTGGAAACCACACATAATTCACCTTTAAGTAATTTAATATTAATAAAATCATAAATATTATTCTAAATCAATTCTGCATTGTAAATAATAAAAAAAAAAAAACAAGATTCTGCACTGGGTCAAGTCAATTTGTTTGTTTATGAGATATTTCTATGATCAACTCATCAAAGTAAACGTCAAGCCTGCGAAAATTCAAGGTCGTTTAACATTGACTACTTTTAAATAGGAATAATTAGATATAACTCCAAAATAAACGATCCCAAATTCCCAAGGGTCATGTGTCATGCTTTTTGTGGCGACAAATCATCAATTTTCCTGCAACCCCTAAAATGGGTTCATGATTTGATTTAGTCAACAAAAAAAAATGAGGTCCACTTTTGGATGCCAAACTACAATGCATGAAACCCTAATTAAGTATAGTCCAAAAGAGAGAAATATTAAATATGGACAATGAAAGTCAGTCCAATTAGCCTAATAATGAAATAGAAATGAGAGACATTGATGATGATGATTTTGATGTGTGATTTATACTTGAATGAACTCTTTAATAATGATATTCTAAATTTGTAATGTTGCTCATGGTTGTTGCCTTGTTCTTATTAATTTTTTGTTGAACTTATGATAAACTTTTTAGTTCTTAGACATCTTGATAATTAGCTAATTATATGTTGAGACTATAAATTAATGATATTGGATAAAGATACATGTTATAAGATGAATTTATGACTTATGAATATATATATATATATATTCATAGATACATATTAGTAATTGTGTATATAATTTATATAATATTTTTAAAAAAATTCATAGGATCTTACGATCCTCGACTTGATCTTGCAATTCGATCTATCTTATACTTATTCCGATCTTAAGTAAGATCTCAATCTTGACTACATAAATTGATTATAATATTTTTATTATATTTTTTATGATTTTTATGAGATAAAAGGAGCAACCTAATAATCTCATGTATTTATTAGATGGATTAAACTGAAAGTTACAGTCTATTTTTATTATAAAATATTTGGGTCATGAACCCCATAATATTTCATGAGTTAAAAAAAATAATTATCTTCATCTAAAATAATTAATCTCAAGATAAACAATGTGATCTCCTAACCGATATGATTGATAAAAGAATGGAAGAAAACAAATCATGTCAATACAATAACATATTATAATATATAAATATAATATAATATATTATATATACATATATACACACCATAAACCACACGAATTATATATATTATAATATATAATATACAATACAATATATATATATATATATAACATACATACAGATGCAGGCACACACAACATATATATATATATATATTAAATATACATTGCGCATTTTCACCAAAAAAAATATACATTGCGCACACACAGCGAGAAGGAGGAAAGAACATTGAATTCTTTTGGCTAAAATTACAAATCAACCCCCAACAATTTCCATAATTTTCAGTTAGGTCCCTGGACTCAAATATCCAGGGACCAAAATGAAATAATAAAATTTTTCTGGGGTTAAAACGTAATTTTGGGGAAATATGGGGAGCAAAATGAAATTACAGAAACAGCCCAGATTTTGGTCAAGAAATTCAGTTTAGTCCCTATCAGGTACTAAAAATCGTGATTTCGATTGAGTTTCACGATCGTCGGAACGCCTTTGGAGAATAACTCCATTGTTCCCCAATCCGGGTCCTAAAACTAACCCATAGATATTCTAACCCTACCCCAAAAATGATATGAAGATGAGAAAACAAATTCAAAGAGAAGAAAGAAAAAGAAACCGAAATTAGACTCACCACACCAGGTTTCTCTCTTCAAAAATCAGATTTTCTCTCTCTAAAACGAACTTTTCTCTCTCTAAATATCTGAATTCTTCTCTCTCTAAAAACTAAATTTTTCTCTCTTATTTCTCTCTCCAAAAAGTTGTTTTTTTCCTATAAACATTTCATCTATTTATAGGCTTGAAAGGAGAATCAGTAGGGATCAAGATTAATGTTAATTGATACAAAAATATTTCTAAAAATCAAGCCAATCACCAAATTGGAATTGGTGATCAAATTTTGTAAATTTGATGTGATTTGGGTCAAAAAATCAGAGATTTAATGTGATCAAAGTTGATCCCCAAGATGAATAACTCATTCTAAATGAGTAAACTACCAAATTGGTCCCTGGATTATTGGCTCACTAACAGATTGGTCCTCGAATTATGGAAATTGACAAATAGGTCCCCGAATTTTACTAACGTTAGCCAAATTGATCCTTCCGTTAAGTTGCCGTTAACCAAGCCGATGACGTGTCCGTTAACGTGCCACGTCAGCAGATGAAAAACTGAAAAAAAAAATCCCCACATGTGCTTCATTTGCCACATAAGCATTAATAATTTTAAAAAAAAAAACAATTCCTTCAAAAATCAAATTGGTCCTGAGTCATAATTTTTTCAAAAAAAAAAGTTTTTCCTCACCCATTCTTATCCTATTATTTTCAATTCCCCCTCTTTTTCATCATCTTCATCCATTTTAGTCTCAAATCCTAAAAATAAAATTGTAAAGTGTCCCAAAACTCTTCCAAACATTTCAATTTAGTTCTTAAAAGTATTAAAAACCCTAAACCCTAAAATCTTAAAACCCAAAACCCTAAAACTCTAAAACCCTAAACCCTAAAATCCTAAACCCTAAAACCCTAAACCCCAAACCCTAAACCCTAAACCCTAAATCCTAAACCCCTAAAAAAAACTACTCTCTTGCAATTTGGTCCCTAAATCCTACTTTCCTCTTCATCATCTTCATCTTTCATCATCTTCATCTTCTCATCCACTCTAAACCCTAAACCCTAAATCCTAAACACCTAAAAAAACTACTCTCTTGCAATTTGGTCCCTAAATCCTACTTTCCTCATCATCATCTTCATCTTTCATCATCTTCATCTTCTCATCCACTCCAAACCCCAAACCACAAAACCCTAAAACTACATGACCAAAAATCACCAAAGATTAGGCAAATTTCATCAATTCATCAATTCTTGATTAAAAAAAAAACTAGTTCATCATCAGTTCATATCATCATCATCATCATTCATCAGTTCATCATCCAAAAATTAAAAAATAATCCTAAAAATTAAAAAAAAAAATCGGTTCTTCATCAGTGCATATCATCATCATCAGTTCATATCATCATCATCATCATTCATCAGCGGAAAGTGAGGGTAAATGCGACAAACATCAGTTCATATCATCGCAAATCCGACGAACATCATCTCGTTCCAAATCTGGGGTGAATGCGACCAGATCTGGGCACCAAAATCCGACTCCTGAATCTGACCAAGCACCTCATTGTAGACCTCCAATTTCTTCCTGTGTTGGCGAGGATGAGCTTGTGACGACTGTACAGGCAGAAGAATCGGAAGCCGAGAGATTCAACGGAGAGTGATGGCACATGGTTTTTGGGGGATTCAGTTGAGATCGCACAAGAATCGGAAGCCGAGTGATGGCCTGTGGTTCGCGAAGCTTCCGGCGGAGGAGAGAACCGTACGGCGGAGGAGTGATGACTCTGATTGATTCAAATTCCTCCGGCGAGAACCGTACGGCGGAGGTTTCGGATGGTGCGGTGGTGGCAGATTTGATCCCGCTGGAGAAGGTGAGAGTAATGAAGTTAGGGTTGGGGATAATGAAGATTCTGGAATTATGATTATGACTAGTGAAGATAGTGAAGGTAGTGATGTTTGGGATGTTTGGAAGATGAAGTTTTGTTGCTGTTGATTCAAGCTTGGATTTTGGGAAGATGAAGGAGATGAAATCATGAGGATGATGAAGCAATTAGGGTGTGTTTGGTATTGAGGGCGTGAGGATGATGGAGAAAAAAGGGTGTGTTTGGTATTCTGGGTATTTTTTTTTTCTTTAGGATGATGATCGAGGAAGATGAAGAAGAAGAAATTAGGGTGTGTTTGGTGTTTGATTAGGGGAAAATCAGTTTTTTTTAAGAAAATAAGTTTAGGGGTTTAGGGATTTAGGGTTTTAGGATTTATGGTTTAGGATTTTAGGGTTTAGGGTTTGGGGTTTAAGTTTTAGAATTTAGGGTTTAAGTTTTATGGTTTAGGATTTTAGAGTTTAGGGTTTGGGGTTTAAGTTTTAGAATTTAGGGTTTTAGGGTTTAGGGTTTGGGTTTAAGTTTTGGGGTTTAGGGTTTTAGGGTTTTTAATACTTTTATGGACTAAATTGGAATGTTTGGAAGAATTTTGGGACACTTTACAATTTTAATTTGAGGATTTGGGACTAAAATGAATGAAGATGAAGAAAAAGATGGGGAATTGAAAATAATGAGATAAGAATAGGTGAGTAAAAATATGACTCAGGGACCAATTTGATTTTTGAAGGAAATGTTTTTTTTAAATTATTAATGCTTATGTGGCAAATCAAGCATATGTGGCGTTTTTTTTTTCCAGTTTTCCATCTGTTGATGTGGCACTTATTGTGCCACGTCAGCAGATAACGGACACATAAGCGGCTTCACAAATGGCAAGTTCACGGAATGACCAATTTGGTTAACGTTAGTAAAATTCTGTGACCTATTTGTCAATTTCCATAATTCGGGGACCAATCTGTCAGCGAGCCAATAATCCAGGGATCAATTTGGTAGTTTACTCCATTCTAAATCTTCCTTAAATAAAATTTGATGCAAAACTTTTACAAGAAATGAGCTTTGGTGCAAATTGTTAAGGTTTGGAAGTTTTGTTAAGATGTAGTGGGTTCAAATATCAACTTTGCCACTTTTACCATTTTCCTCACCTTTTTTTTATTATTTATTTTTATAATTTCGTTTTTTATGTTTATTTTTATTATTTTTCATCGTTATTTATTTTACACTAGATGAAACTCTCTCCTTATCTAGGCATTTTCTTTTGGAATTTTTCTTATTTAAAAGTAAGACTTTGAAAACTCAAAATTCTTATCTTATTTTTTAAATTCCCAAAAGGTTTATTTATTTACAAAAATGGCCCAAAACTTTTATTTGTTTATAAAAAGACCCGGACAAAATACGGTATTCACAGTTGCCCCTCTTCACTTGTTTCTTTTGTAAGAGGCCAAGAACATAGTTCAAAGGTCTTAGCATAAGAGCAAGTGAAGAAAATAATGAAAATGTATTTTGGACGGAATATACGTGGCAAGTGGAACCAACGAGGAGGATTCTTTGGAACGATCTGCCACCGCTACAAGGGAAAGGGTTCTTTGCAACGATCTGCCACCGCTACAAAGGAAAGGGTTCTTTAGAATGATCTGCCACCGCTACAAAGGAAAGTGTTCTTTGGAACGATCTCCCACCGTTACAAAGAAAAGGGTTCTTTCGAACAATCTGCCACCGTTATAAAAGAAAGGGTTCTTTGGAACGATCTGCCACCGTTACAAAGGAAAAGGTTCTTTTGGAACGATCTGCCACCGTTACAAAGGAAAGGGTTCTTTGGAACGATCTGCCACCATTACAAAGGAAAGGGTTCTTTTGGAACGATCTGTCACCGTTACAAAGGAAAGGGTTCTTTGGAATGATCTACCACCATTATGAAGGAAAGGGTTCTTTGGAACGATCTGCCACTACGACAAAGAAAATGGTTCTTTAGAACGATGTCAACGAGGTCCTTCAGCTTGACATGCTTTATTTGAAAGTTCATGTCATATTTTGGAGGGATTTGAACATTAGCCCCATTTTCCGTCTTGCCCCTGTTTGGGCATGCCAATTGATTGTACCTCAACAAGGACTTTAAAGGCTTGTAACGTGGCTTAGGTGCTTGGCTTCTGAAATGAAAGACAATAGGCTCAAAATATATATGTACCCATACCCTGCTTACACCTTTGATTGATTTCTTCACTTTCTTTCAAACAAGTTTATACTAGAGTTCATTTGACAAGAGAAAATCCTTTAGGGTGGTAATGTGACTTAATGGGTAAATCTGATGGGTTTAGAAAGCAAATGATGAGTAGGACCAAACAAAAATATAACGAGGATATATTTTTTGAAAATTTTTATAGCTCATGACTTTTGTTTGTAGCTTTGATTTTCGAGAGATTTCTCCTTTGACATTTTTAATCATTTCTTCCTCTTTTTTTTCTTTGTATTGTGTTTGGCAATCTTTTGTATTTCTTTTGTTTAAACCACCTATCCGTGTAACGGTCTAGGGGAAAACCATTCCTTGTTTTTTTTTTGGAAGAACACATTCTGTGTCATGAGCTACTTTTGTATGGAGATCCTCGTTATTTCGAAGGTCAATTTTGTTGAGTTTTTTTTTGTTTAGAACGACCTTGATTGACTCAAAGGGGTTAACAATGGTGAAAAATTGTATGGGATAAATGAAGAAAATTAGATCTTCTCTTGTCATCTGAATTTCTAGCATAAAGATGTTGAAAGATTGCCCGTCCCCGATTATTAATCAATTGAGGTTAAATTTAGAAACTCCTACTTCCGGCTCAAATAGGGTAGCAAGGGATAAACTCCTTTATTTTTTTAGAATAGCAAAGAATGCCTTGTATCATTGGTACAACAATTTCACACGAGACGGATTCTCTAGTTGAGCTTCGATCCTCTTTCTTGATTTAGCAGATGCATCGGATCGTCGTTGGCATTTTGAAATGTTTAGGGTTTGCGATTTATGCATATCCATAGTATCGAGAGATTCACGCAAAATTGAAGATCATCGCTTTTAGATGAAAGCTTATATTATTTTGAGAGCGTGAAGAAATGGGAGCGCGAAAAAGGATGGGGATGAACGTTATGAAATAGGAGAAAGCGAATGCAAAAATGACTGCTTTAATTAAATCCTTATTTCAAAAATAAAACATAGAGTGTCCATGGCTTGAAAGTATTTATCCAAAATAAAAGAAAGAAATAAAACACTTGCAAAGAAATAACTAAAATGAGCTTCGCCTCTCAGACTGTTGGCACTCCCCTCTAGGCTCTGCTTTGTTGATGTAGCTTCCCTTTCCATGCCCTGGCACGGGGTTGTTTGGAATGTTGTGATTTTTCCCTTCTAGGGAAATGGTCTTGTTATCAATAAGAGTCCAAACGTGACGTCGAAATGGATCACAATTATCGATGGAATGGCCGGCTATCCCCATGTGGTATTTGTTGGGAATCCTAGGCGCCTAAGGCAGCGGAAGCAAAAATAAAATTAAAAATAACGCCTAGGTCCTCTGATTCTCGAACGGATCCGCTAGTAGAATTTAAAACTTTTGGTTAGTGTTATACCTCAGAGTTTCGAATCAATCGGTTGAACGGGGCGAGTTCCACGGAGTCCACTCCCAGAGTTCTCCCTCTGCCAGTAATCCACACGAACAGTTTCTTTGATCACCGAGGTGCTAGCCTCCAATTCTTTTCTCCAAAAGAATTCTAGGACCAATCTACAGACCTCTGATTCCAAGAACTCTTCTTAGAAGAATGCCCCCCACAAGAACTCCTTCTTGCCTATTCTTCTCTCAAAACCCGTACTCAGCCCGTATAACTACCCTGTTACGGGCAGCGTTAGACTAAGCCAAAGCCTGACAACTGCAACGCTGGAATAGTCATTGACCTCAGGTCAAA
>QANZ01013133.1:13385-24127 GCA_003254925.1 Chamaecrista fasciculata
TCAATCTTGATAATCAAGAACACTTCTTGATTATTCAAGAATCATAGATATAGTTCCCGTTTTCACTTGGGAAGAAGTGAAGGAGGCTAGCACCTAGGCATCTGCCAAACTGCTCGTGTGGATTACTGGTAGAGGAAGGACACTCTGTGGACTTCTCAAATTCGCGAATACGATAAGTCACCGATCAAAACTAGGTAAACATCTTTTCTTATCTGGTATAAACATAGTTAGTGGATCCTGGAAGGAATCACAGAGTTAGCTTTTAGTTTTATTTGCGTTTTAGTCCAAAATTTTTATTTTCTTCCGCTGCGCTCCCTCTGTGATTTCCCAACACACGTGTCTCCAAAGAGGGGGTCGTGACATAATAAATTTCACTGGGTTTTATAAAATGGTGGATATTTATTTTTCTACTAGTTAAACTTTTCATATCTTAGTAGTAGAATCAATGGCAACAAACAATAGTTCATCACCATCACTGCGATCTGTCCTTGAGAAGGACAGGTTGTCTAGGAAAAAATTCCTTAACTGGTATCGTAATTTGAGAATTGTTCTCAACCCAACGAAGGAAGCTGCTGATTTCCTCAACTGGTTTTGTAATTTGAGATTTGCTCTCACCCAACAAAGGAAATTTTATGTCCTAGAGATCCCTCCCCTGAAGAGCATGCCAAGGACGCTCCAAGAGGTTAAAGAACTGCTTGGAGAAGCACTTCAATGACTCTGTGGACGTCGCGTGCCTTGATGCTAGCCACAATAGTTCAAGGAGTTGAACAAGGGAATATTGTCGGCTGTTGAGATGGTCACACATCTCAAGGAAACGTTCCAGAATCAGGGGAAAGGGAAGGGCAAAGGAAAGAGGAAAGGAGACACCGAGTTTGGTGGGACCAAGCCAGCGGCTGAGCCTAACCCACTACCTGCCAAGATGGCAAGGCTTTCAAAGGATGCAATTTTCCTTTTGAGAAATTGCAAATTGTATTGGGAAGATCAAATAAATAAAAGGAGAGATGAGATCTCTACTTCTGGTATCTTCGTTATAGACGTTCACTTGTCTACTATAACCGCTTGGGTATTAGATACAGCATGTGATTTTCACATTTGATGTGACAGGTCTTAGAGACAGTAGAAAGCTGGACAGAAGCGAGATGGACCTACGAGTGGGCAATAGAGCAAGGGTTGCTGCTACTGCTGCTGTAGGAACATGCGAGCTTGTTTTGACCTCAGGGCTTAACTTATTGTTATCATGTACCTTCTTTAAAGTTCAAGCAATGCTTCTCTTTCTTATGAGATAAGGAAAGTTTTTGCATGTGTTAACTGAGAAGAATGATGTTCGATTTATTAAGATGATGTTTATTTGCTTATGGTGATTTGCAAAGTAAACATTACGTCTTGAAATTTGAACGTTAACACGATAACAATATCTATAACATTGATACGAAAAGGATTAAGATTAGAGAATCTAATCCTACATACCTTTGGCATTGTCGTTTAGGCCATAAAAACGAGAAACGCCTAGAGGAGCTCCATGGAGATGGACTTCTAAGCTCATTTGATTTTGAATCATATGATGCTTGCGAAACTTGTCTACTTGGTAAGATGACAAAGGCGCCTTTCACTGGCCACAGTGAGAGGGCATCTGACTTGTTGGGGATCATACATGGTGATGTATGAGGAACCATGAGTACCCAAGATGAAGGTGGTTACTCTTACTAACTGCTTCAATAGGTTTGACTACGGCTACCTATTAAAGCATAAGTCAGAGTCTTTTGAAATGGAGATTTCAAAGTGAAGTAGAGAACTAACTTGACAAGAAAATCAAAGTCCTTCGATCCGATCGAGAAGACGAGTATTTGAGTCAACAATTTGTTGATCATTTTAGAAGCTGTGAGATGGTCTCACGACTTGCCCGTTCTGAGACCCCCTGGGGATGGTGTTTCTGAGAGGAGGAATCGAACTCTATTAGATATGGTTCGATCTATGATGAGTTAAACTGATCTTCCGCGATCCTTTTGAGGATATGCTTTAGAAGCTGCCGTGTTCACACTAAACCGTGTTCCGTCTAAGGCAGTTGAGAAGACACCATATGAGATATGGATGGGAGGAGTCCCATAGTGTCTTATCTCAAAATTTGGGGGGTGTGAAGTTTACGTTAAGCAAACGATAAACTATCTCCCAAAAGGTGCTTGTAGGGTACCCCAAGGAAACGAGGGGATACTATGTTTACTGCCCATCTGACAACAAAGAGTTTGTAGTTAGAAGTTGATCTTCTTAGAGAAGGATCTTCTTTCCAAAAGAAACAGTGGGAGTAAGGTAGATCTTGAAGGAGTTCAAGATCCACAAAGCACTTCAGATGCACAGACGGAAACTAGAGAAGAACCACAAGGTGTTGTGGAAGCTCCTCTAATAACACAAGGACAACGAAGTTCTGATAGAACACGTTTTCAACCACAAAGATGTGGATCTTTGGTGACTGAAAACAGGGATGTGTTGCTCATAGAGCGTGGTGAGCCTACCACCTATCAAGAAGCTATCATCCCAACTCTGAGAAATGGGTTGAAGCCAAGAAAGCTAAAGATATAGTCCATGTATGACAACAAGGTATGGACCTTGGTCGCTTCACCCGAAGGGGGAAAACCCGTAGGGTGCAAGTGGGTTTTCAAGGAGAAAACAGACATGGATGACAATGTCAACGTCTTCAAGGCTAGGCTAGTTGCAAAGGGTTTTATGCAACGTCATGGTATTGACTGTGACGAAACCTTTTCCCCTGTTGCAATGGCCAAGACCTTTAGGATCCTGCTTGCCATAGTCGCATATTATGGCTATGAGATATGGCAAATGGATGTCAAAACAGCGTGGAAGGCTGCCCGAGGATGTGTACGACACAACCTGAGGGGTTTGTATGTCCAGAGGAACCAGTAAAGGTGTGCAAGCTTTGAAAATCCATTTGTGGATTGAAGCAAGCATCTAGGAGTTGGAATCATCGTTTTGATGAGGTAGTCAAAAGAGTTTGGCTTCCTACAAAACGCTGACGAACCTTGTGTTTACAAGAAGATTAGTGGGAGCACAGTTGTGTTCTTGGTGCTATATGTCAATAACATATTGCGCATTGGAAATAATGTTCCAACCTTAGAGATTGTGAATCTTGGTTTGGAAATCTTTTCAATGAAGGACTTAGAAGCTTCCTATATTCTAGGCATTAAGATCTATAGAGATAGATCTTGTAGGCTTCTTGGATTGAGTCAGAGTACGTACTTGGATGAGGTACTGAAGGGGTTCAGTATGCAAGACTCCAAGAAGGGATTCATACAGATGAATCAAGGATTGACCCTGAGCAAGAAACAGTGTCCCAAGACACTTGTTAAGCGAGGGCGCATGAGTGGCATCCCTTATGCTTCGGCAATAGGATCCATCGTGCTGTGTACTCGACTCGATGTGTCGTTTGCCCTGAGCGTGACAAGTCGGTTCCAACGAGATCCTGGTGAGTATCATTGGACCGCTGTCATGAGCATCCTTGAGTACTTAGGAAGAACTAAGGATGAAATCTTGGATTATGGTGGAATTGATGTGTAAGGGGTTACACAGATGCCCGTTTTCCAAAACCTACCAAGATAAAATCGCAGTATGGATACGTGTTTCTCCTGAACGGTGGCATCGTGAGTTGGAAAGTGTTCTAAGCGGAGCACGATTGCTGATTCTACAACAAAGGGTTGGTCGCGTGGAGACGCAGACCGTAAAAATAGTGTCTGAGGTGTGCTTGGTGGTCACCCTGTGGAGACAGGAAGACACCAAATGGGATTGGATCCCCACTGATGTTCCGACAGTGATATATGTATGCACATATATACACTCAGACATGATCACCTAGAGATGGTGATATCGAGATATGTAAGGTAGCAGACGAGGATGATGTTGCCGATCCTCTTATGACAATGTTAGGAACAGTAATGTCATATGGAGATCCCTAGCACAGGTCTTACATGGGCATCATGTAATGTCAGATGGAGATTAGACACATTAATGGATGTTCCTAGTGTAGGAACAGTTTGATTAATGATTGTACCTAGTGCAAGTGGGAGTCTGTTGGAGATTGTGCCCTAGGGCCAATCATTTTATGTGAAATAGGTTTTGAACATATTGATTAATTTTTGGAGATAAATTAATGGTTATCATATTATTAGCATGTTTACTATGATAACAATCTGTGATTAATTATGAGATAATTAATCTAAATCTGTCCCTGGTCGATTGTTTTCGTGGGAACGAAAATGAACCTAGGTCAGCATGACCTCGGTGCATAGAGATGCATGCACTAGATGCTGGTACGAGAGTCATGGTGCAATTACGTAAGGGGTTACGAGTTGCTGGCCTGACCCGGAGAGTCCTGCATGGGTTTACTCATCAGCTTGCCTCTCCTGTACGCCTGTCACGACGCCTTAGACCTGAGGTCATCATTATTCCGGCGTTGCAGTTGTCAGACTTTGGCTTAGTCTAACGTTGCCCGTAACAGGGTAGCCAGAAGGGCTTGTTGGAGATTGTGCCCTAGGGCCAATCATTTTGAGAATAGTTTTTGAACATATTGATTAATTTAGGGAGATAAATTAATGGTTATCCTATCATTAGCATGTTTACTATGATAGCGTCCGTGATTAATTATGAGATAATTAATCTAAAACTGTCCCTGATCAATTGTTTTCGTGGGAGTGAAAATGAACTAAGATCAGCATGACCTCGATACATAGAGATGCACGCACTAGATGCTGGAACGAGAGTCATGGTGCAATTACGTAAGGGGTTACGAGTTGCTGGACTGACCCGGAGAGTCCTGCATGGGTTTAGTCATCAGCTTGCCTCTCCTGTACGCCTGTCACGACGCCTTAGACCTGAGGTCATCATTATTCTGGTGTTGCAGTTGTCAGACTTTGGCTTAGTCTAACGTTGCCCGTAGCAGGGTAGCCATAAGGGCTGAGTACGGGTTTGGTTGATTGTCGTGCTGAGGAATGTGGATTGATCTAAATTGGGATTTTGTTCCCCATTAAATTGGGAGATATCTTACTGGCGCCCTTGATGAGTCTGTCCAAGGAAAGAGTGGCCACTCAGTATATTGGGACTTGCTCAAGGAGATCGAGAAAGTAAAGGTTTGGATTGTGGATGACTTTCCTGTGCCTGATCCATGACCAAGATATCGTAGAACAATAGGGTCGGTGTCACGGAGGTACTAAGGTTAAATCGGTTTTGGTAAAAACGATAACTCACGTGTTTTGGGTAGGCGTGATGGCTTGCTAGAGTCCGCTCACGACTTGTAAGTCATAGAGATGATTTACTGCCAAAATCACGTGGGGCCTGTTGGGTCACACACGAGCAGAATTAGGACATCGCTTGAAGGGACGCGAATTAGGGTTAGTTCGTGGGTCACTCCGGTGACACATTTTAAGACATAGCAAGAATGTCTGGGACATTAAGTCTTGTCTTAAATAATCTACATTTGTGATATATTTAAATTTGTGGGACAAGTTTAAATATAATAATTGTTAAATAGTTAATAGGGATTAATCTATTTACAATTATAATATTAGGGAATAATAAATCAGATAAGGTTCCTAAAAGTTAGGAGGTTATTGATTTATAAAATTCACTAATATTGGTATAGAGGGTGGCGCCTCTTATAGATGATTTTAATTAATAGAAATGTTTTATTAATTTAAATCATGAGTTTGAATTTGAATTTGATTCAAGATTTGAATTAAAGATATTAGGGTAATATTTTAATTCAAAATCATTGGGATAAAATAAGTTGATTATGACTTCCTAAAAGTTAGGAGTTATTTTTGATTTATAAAATTCCAATAAAATAGAAGGCATTAGGCGCCTATCTTGGTGGGTCCCAAGGGAAGATTTGATCTTCCATTTGATTCTCCAAGATAGCAGTTTGAATTTGAATTAAAATATTATGGTAATATTTTAATTAGATATTCAAGTCCTAAAATATGATATTATTGTAATGTCATGATTTTAGAATTATAAAATTCCCTAATTTTGGTAATTATATAGGCTAAAAGTCGCCTAGCCTAAACCTAAGAAGAATTGACAAGTGCAATTTTGTCTTCCTCCTTGTAGAGAGAGAGAAAAATCGCCACTCATCTTTCCTACAGAGAGAATTCGAATTTTCCTAAAGAGTTAGTGAGAAATTCGAGTTGTAGGATTGTTAGGGTTTTGAGAGAAGAAAAACAAAAGGAGTTTTGTTGTTGTCTTCTCCCTTTTTGCGCCACCATCATATTTGGTTCAAGAAAGAGTTCTTGAATCAAAACTCTGTAGATTCAGTTCCTGGTTCCTTTGGAGAAAGGAGCAGAAGGCTAGCACCTTGGTGTTCGATAAACCATTCGTGTGGATCACCGGTGGAGGAAGGACGCTATTAGTGGACTTCTCGAACTCGCCTGAGTACAACCAAGCCGATTGAAATTTTGAGGTATACCACTTATCTAACGAGGTTTTAAATTCAACTAGCGGATTGCGGGTGGGAAATCTTGGGCAGCGCTTTTAATTTTAATTTTGCTTTTGCTTCCGCTGCGTGTTTTGCTCCGGGATTTACCAACAGTGGTATCAGAGCCACGCTAGTCCTGAATTTAAAATCGTGTTTTGTGTACATATGATGTATGATTTGTGTGTTTACCGTTTTCAATCACATGCTTTGGTTTTACGAAAAATCCACCGAATAGTTTTCATAAAACTGAATCTACGAAAAAGGTGCAAATTTATGTATATGATACATAAAGAAATCAATAGGATTGATTTGAAAAGTTTTCTTGAAAATTGAGGCCAAAATCGAAATTCCTGTATAATTATAATTAAAAGTGTTTTAATTATAATATTATATGGGTGACTGAAAATTTATTAAAATTATGAATTTTAAAATTTTTGGGTCAATAATTTAAATTCTTGAATGTGATTCCTGAATTTTATAATTATTGATAATGGGCCAAATTTCAAGAAAAAGGCATGTTAAAATTGCACAACCCTAAATTGAACACACTACAAAAATCGTTTTGGATATGTGGTTTCTGAATACCGTGTTTGACATAATTGTATGAATTGTTCGTATATGTAATTGTATGGGGTTGGATATGGCTCTAGGTTTTTGGTGTATACGGCCTGCGTGTCGTCTCCCTCTATCCGATGTAATTTTACTTTTCAGTTTATACCTCAATGCAACTGGGGTTTACTCTCTTGTAATTTTGCTTTTCTTTTTTTAGAAAAATTCTCTCATTGGCTTGGGAGAATTATTAGGATAGATGGGCCATATCTAAACACGGTATGTATGCTTTACATTTAGTATGTATGTGATAAAAAGCGCTAGATGTATGTTTAGGATGCGATTTTAACATGCTATTTACCTTTTTTAAACTCTACAACCACGTATACGATACGAGCGTGGGATTTTGCATATGATGCAAGATCCGTGCACATGTTTATATGTATGTGATACATGGGGTAATAAACATGTGGCATGACTCGTTTAATTTTAAAAGGAGTTTTAAAATTAAACTATAAAACGGAACTTTTTAAATATCAAACCCTTTTAGAAAATCTTAAGTCTTAATGCCGTCAATAAAACACCCTGTTGAAATCTCGTTCATCGTAGAGCGGTGATCACCCTCCACGACACGTATCTACCTTGACCTTGAGGAGACACGGGTGAATGGGAGTTTCAAAACAACGCCTATTGAAGTCTTGGTTCATTAAATGCGGTGATCGCCCTCCGCGACACGTGTTTAGTGGGGCCTTGATGATATGGGGTTGGGGTTCGGCCTCGTTGTTTTGGGACTAGCCATTCACAAGTTTTATTGTGTGACTTAATGGGGTTATCAAAACGGTTTTGGACCTCAAGGCATTAGATGGGATAAACATGCCATAATAAGTATCATATGATGATACAGTCCCATAATGATCTAAGAGTCACATAGAGATGTGATTGGTAAGGAGTTACCTACCTAAATAACCAAAGGGTGCATGATCGCCCTCCGCGACGGTAAACTTTGGTGAAATATGGGTCTTAGCCACTAATAATAAATTTTACTGGGTTTTATAAAATGGTGGATATATATTTACCTGCTAATTAAACTTTTCATATCTAATTGTAGAATCAAATGGTAACAAACAATAGTTTATCACTATCACTGCGATCTGTCCTTGAGAAGGACAAGTTGTCTGGGACAAAATTCCTTAACTGGTATCGTAATTTGAGAATTGTTCTCACCCAACGAAGGAAGCTGCTGACTTCCTTGATTGGTTTTGTAATTTGAGAATTGTTCTCACCCAACGAAGGAAACTTTGTGTCCTAGAAGTCCCTGCTCTGAAGAGCATGCCAAGAACGTTCCAAGAGCTGAAAGAACTGCTTGGAGAAGCACTTCAATGACTTTATGGACGTTGCTTGCCTTGATGTTAGCCTAACCCACTACCTGCCAAGAAGGCAAGGCCTTCAAAGGATGCGATTTTCCTTTTGAGAAATTGCAAATTGTATTTGGAAGATCAAAAGAATAAAAGGAGAGATGAGATCTCTACTTTTGGTATCTTCGTTATAGACGTTCACTTGTCTACTATAACCGCTTGGGTATTAGACACAGCATGTGGTTTTCACATTTGATGTGAAGGGTCTTAGAGACAGTAGAAAGCTGGACAGAAGCGAGATGGACCTACGAGTGGGCAACAGAGCAAGGGTTGATGCTGTTGCTGTAGGAACATGCAAGCTTGTTTAGCCCTCTGGGCTTAACTTATTGTTATCATGTACATTCTTTAAAGTTCAAACAATGCTTCTCTTTCTTATTTGATAAGGAAGGTTTTTGCATGTGTTAACTGAAAAGAATGGTGTTCGGTCTATAAAGATGATGTTTATTTGCTTATGTGATTTGCGAGATAAACATTACATCTTGAAATTTGAATGTTGACACGATAACAATATCTATAACATTGATACGAAAAGGATTAAGATTGGTGAATCTAATCCTACATACCTTTGGCATTGTCGTTTAGGCCATATAAACGAGAGACGCCTAGAGAAGCTCCATAGAAATGGACTTCTAAGCTCATTTGATGCTTGCAAATCCTGTCTACTTGGCAAGATGACAAAGACGCCCTTCACTGGTCACAGTGAGAGGGCATCTGACTTATTGGGTATCATACATAGTGATGTATGTGGACCCATGAGTATCCAGGCCAGAGGAGGTTACTCTTACTTCATTATGTTTACTGACGACTTCAGTAGATATGGGTATGTCTACCTAATGAAGCACAAGTCAGAGTCTTTTGAAATGTTCAAGAGATTTCAAAATGAAGTTGAGAACCAACTTGACAAGAAAATCAAGATCCTTCGATCTGATCGAGGAGGCGAATATTTGAGTCAAGAATTCTCTGATCATCTTAGTAGTTGTGGGATAGTCTCACAACTAACTCCTCCTGGAACACCACAGTGGAATGGTGTGTCTGAGAAGAGGAATCGAACTCTATTGGATATGGTTCAATCTATGATGAGTCAGACTGATCTTCCGCCATCCTTTTGGGGATATACATTAGAAGCTGCCGCGTTCACACTTAACCATGTTCTGTCTAAGGAAGTTGAGAAGACACCACATGAGATATGGATTGGGAAGAGTCCCATAGTGTCTTATCTCAAAATTTGGGGATGTGAGGTTTACGTTAAGCAACAAGCTAACGATAAACTGTCTCCCAAATCCCTCAAGTGTCTGTTTGTGGGATACCCTAAAGAAACAAAAGGGTATTATGTCTACTGCCCAACTGACAACAAAGTGTTTGTAGTCAGGAGCGGGTTCTTCTTAGAGAAGGATCTTGTTTCCTAAAGAAACAGTGGGAGTAAGATAGAACTTGAAGACGTTCAAGTTCCACAAGATGCATCAGAGGTGCAGACGAAAACTGGAGAAGTTCCACAAGACGTTGTGGAAACTCCTCCACAGACACAAGGGCCACGAAGGTCTGATAGAACACGTTTTCAGCCAGAGAGATATTATGGATTTCTCGTGACCGAAAACAAGGATGTGTTGCTCACAAAGCGTGGTGAACCCACCACCTATCAAGAGGCCATCATAGATCCCAACTCAGAAAAATGGGTTGAAGCCATGAAGGCTGAGATGCAATCCATGTACGACAACAAGGTATGGACCTTGGTCGCTCCACCTGAAGGGGTAAAACCCGTAGGGTGCAAGTGGGTTTTCAAAGAGAAAACAAACATGGATGGCAACGTCAACGCCTTCAAGGCGAGGTTGGTTGCGAAGGGATTTACGCAACGTCATGGTATAGACGATGACGAAACATTTTCGCCTGTTGCAATGGCCAAGTCCATTAGGATCCTCCTTGCCATAGCTGCATATTATGACTATGAGATATGGCAAATGGATGTCAAAACAGCGCTCCTTTGTTGGGAAATCACAGAGGGAGCGCAGCGGAAGAGAATAAAAAAAAACTTGTAAAACTAAAAGCTAACTCTGTGATTCCTTCCAGGATCCACTAACTATGTTTATACCAGATAAGAAAAGATGTTTACCTAGTTTCAATCGGTGACTTATCGTGTTCGCGAATTTGAGAAGTCCACTGAGTGTCCTTCCTCTACCGGTGATCCACACGAGCAGTTTGGCAGATGCCTAGGTGCTAGCCTCCTTCACTTCTTCCCAAGTGAATATGGGAACTCTATCTATGATTCTTGAATAATCAAGAAGTGTTCTTGATTATCAAGATTGATTGGG